>JXPZ01029645.1:0-15417 GCA_001014575.1 Themira minor
TATATGTGATTAAAAGCGTTTGAAAACAAGTCAAAAAATACTAGACCGAAACAAAATATTGATAAATTTATCGATGTAAATGTTGGTTTGTCAAAAACATATGTTTTATTCTACATACACAAATATATTTATTCGTCATTGATTTTCCCCTACCCAACTTGTTGTGTATGATATAAAATATAATAAACTGGCAATTGGCCAATTACTGTTATTATCACCAATTTAAAACAATCATCATTAAATAACAAAACTATACACTATGGGTGACAAGCACATGCAAAATGATGATAAAGAAAATACGCAAACGTGCAATTCAAAAACCACCAAAGAAGCATATTTCGAACAATTGGATGCTTGGGTCAAAATGGCGAATTTCTCACAAAATGCAATGGGCATGTTCCCGTGGTTTTTGATGCAAATGGTTCATACCCAAGCAACTGATAATGACGCTCGCAGTTTTACTGATCCAAATTACGGAGCACTGCCTCCACATTTTCCTATTCAAAATCGCAACCAACAACTACAAACAGAAAGTGGAAATAATAATAACAACAACATTATCCCGAACAATAATACCGGTAACAACAATACAATTGGTTTTAATGCAATCGCTCCTCAACGATTTGTGGCAGGTCTACGCATTCTTGACAGCAACGGTCAAATTGAATTAATACATCGGAACGGCGGCTTTGATTATTTTATAGCTCCTTTCTGGAAACGAGCCGTCGCAGAAGTGATTGATGCGGCCTTATTGCTGGTGGTTAAGGTTTTTATCACCTTTATTTTAATGAACTTCCTAGAAATGGATTGGGCCCTTGACTTGGATAAGGAGGTGCTACGCAAGGCGATCGACGATGATGACTACACTAGTTTCTTTGTTATGACCATGGACTTTTTGGCTTTCTCCACTGACTTGATAGTACTGGAATTGGTTATGAAAGTCTTAGTATGTCTGTACGAATCGTACATGATAAAAACATACGGTTGCACATTGGGTAAGGCTGTGATGAAATTACGCGTATATTATGTGGAGGCCGTATTACCGTTACCGCAACAGCAACCTGGTGGTATCCCGTTTCAAGCTTTGGCAGGATTCCAACCAATTCGTGTAGAAACGCGAGCTCTCATCTATCCTGCAGAGAAACCCACATTCAAGCGCGCTCTAATACGTACGATTGCTAAGAGTTTTATAATTACCCTGCTATTTCCGATGTGCTTCATTATGGTATTTTTTAAGAATAATCGAGCTGTGTACGATGTGATAACAAAGACAGTGGTCGTCGAGGACAATCAGAACCCTCAGTTTAGGATTCCACCTCCACAACAGCAACCACAAGAAAATTAGTTATTACTTTTATCGAAAACCACACATTTGGCATACATGTTTGGAAAGGTGAAAATATTTTCTTTATACACTGATTTATGTGTATTAATCAATTAAAGGGGAAATTTCCATGTCAAAATAAAGATTACAATTTTTTACATGTATCTTAAAATACGAATTTTTATATAATTAATAATATATATGATGTGTATATGCATAAACCTTTCATAGCAAAATGAACAGACACACAACTATAAAAGGGCGAGAAATTTTTTCAAATTAATGTTTCAATAGCATAGGTGTAAACCCCTTATACACTCACAGTCGCATCAACGACAGGTTTTACATTAGTTGAACAGCTTAAAAAACAAAAAAGCCGAATTAGTTGGTTTTAAGTTTTCACTTGGATAGGACGTATTTAGTAATTTTCTTTCAAAGTAAGTGTTTTTTTACCTGTGTCTATGTATATGCAAATTCATTTGTAAATATATTCAGTAATATATGTTTTTTTTTTAATAATGCCAATTGGACCATTGACCACAATGAACTTGTGCAATATGTATTCAATTTTTCGACCCGCTTCTCAAACGAGTTCAGCTTTAAAATATGTCGTTTCTCGTCGTATTGCTGATATTGTACATCATCTGGGATGTAAATTACTTTATACGTTGCGTTTTCACAGTTTTCGCGGGGCGTTTTTTTCAGCGCAAGCGAAAAGTCACCGACACTACAACCATCTACGGTAAGTTTTTCATAATACCGAACGGAGCGTCTATCAACAACCTCTCTCTCATCGAGGTCTTTCAGGACTTTGTACCTCACAAGATGTGGACATTTTTATCCGGCACATGAACAATGCTCGCTATTTGCGAGAATTGGATTTTGCCCGATTCCATTTCTATGCCCTGACCGGCTTATATGAGCGTATAAAAGCACGTCATGGTGGAGCTGTGCAAGGAGCATCTAGTGTACGGTATCGCCGCACCATACCCATTTTTCATCCTTACAAAATCCAAACCAAACTTATATGGTGGGATGATAAGGCCATTTACTTGGAACAGAAATTTATAACTCTTTCAGATGGTTTCGTCAGAGCTGTGGCCCTTTCAAAGCAGTGTATAATAAATTGCAATGTGTTGGAGATCCTAAAGACCTATCCAGAGGTTTACACACGACCTGAGGTAGCCCAAGAATTAAAATTGTGGTTGGATGCTATTGAGTTATCCAGTCAGAAGTTACGCAAGAACAAATAGTAGAGTACAGAAAAAGAAAAATTAAAGAGTAAAATGTGAATTAAAAATAAAACGAACAGTTTTATTTGATAACAACATTTTACTGTAATTACAAAATTTTCCAGTTTTTAGCGATTTACTTTACATTGACATTTCTAAGGGTTTGCGCAACTACATTACCCTTGCCAGGGACAAATAAAGCCGCGCCCTTGTAACAGGCAATAAGCTCACTGTTAGTCATCAGATCGGGAGCACATGTTTCAAAGATTTTCTTTTTCGGATTCAACTGGGCATCGGGGTTTCGTGTATAACCTACACAGTGCACTAAATCACCAGGAATTGCTTCAGCGGGTGGGCTAAGAACTTCAACTTTTTCCGGAGTGGAGGCACAAATGACCATGGCCTCAGACATGATACCACGCATTTTAGCGTGCTTCAAATTACACAAGACAACAACAAGGCGATTTTGCATTTCCTCGAGAGGTACAAATTTAACAAGACCCGAGACAACAGTACGTGGTTGATCTTCACCGCAATCAATTTTTTCCAAATATAAACTATCTGCATCTGGATGACGTCCCACTTCGACAATTTTACCAACACGAAAATCGAGGCGTCCAATGTTAGGAAGTTCCACTTCTAGAGGGGCGCTATTATTGTTCTTATTAGTTTTTTCGCATATTTTCTCCTTGATAGGTTTTTTTTCTTTTGGGGAATCCGGGGCTTTTACTTGACGATCTGGTTGTTTTTGATGAATGTTTGTCGCTGTGGACATATTTCTTGGTAATGAAACTTGTTTAATATGATTTTTTAACTCCAGCGCAACTAAATCTGCTTTAGCGCGCTCCAAATCCTGAAGTAGGGAGACATTTTCTGCTCTTAGTTGTTGCTTCCTCCGGTCGATGGATTTTTGGGAGTTTAAGTTCAGCTGGAAGACTCAAATTATTTTTGAAACAAACATTTGTTAAAAAAAATAATCACCTGAACGTAAATTTTAGCTATTAAGTCTTCGCCACGTTTATTGTTCAAAATGATTTCATATAAAGTGGCCATTTTTCCAGTCAACGAATTCACAAGGAATTTCTTTAATATTTTACTCGAATAAACTGACATTTCAGATGAAAAGAAAACAATGGCTGTCAACTGTCAATATGTTATAACACAGGTCTGCATTTTTGGACGAAATATTCCAAAAAAAAAAAAAAAAATGATATGCGAAATAAAAAATGTATCTTATTTATTTTTTAATGGAAATTATTATAATTAATTATGCATGACATTAGGCTGTTTCATTCATATTTTCATGTGCATGATTCGCTACCGTTGTACTATTTGTTATGGGTGCAATGCTTCAAATATTGAGTAGAATTTTCAGAGTAAGAATGGGTGAAAGTGGTAGGAACACAGGAGTCCTATATGATGATTTCTTGAACAAATAGGTTTCTAATTCATGTTCATAAAAATAATATTTATTTTGAACTTTACATCGTATGTGTAGTTAATAAAAAAAATATTTCAGTTTATGTAATTTTCTTAAAGTAAAAGCCTTTCGATTTCTTGTTGTATTGAAGTAATTTGTGATTTCAATTGGGAACCCTCATTTGTGGTTACCGAGCATGCCACAATTGGTCGAGACACTCCGCATGCACGGCCTAAGGCTTGCTTGGAACGTACGAACACATACGGAACATTCTTATCTTCACATAAAAGGGGCAAATGTAACAAAATCTCCAAAGGCTCTGTGTCGGCAGCCATCACAATTATGTCGGACAATCCTCGATTTAGGGTTTTAGTGGCTTCGTTCGCTCCTTTGCGTAGTTGGTTGTAGTTAAAAGCCTGCTGGAGCAGGTTCATAATTTTGGCTGTCAACTGGGCATCAGCCAAGGGAAATGCCTTTGGATTCACTTCTTCAACCTATGAAGTGGAAATTAATGTATAAATATATATCACGGAATGGTTTTATCGAAGGACTCACCATATTTGAGTTAGTTTTGTAAAACTGTAATATACTTTGTAAAATATGGAATTATTCAGCTCCTCTCGGCGTGGTGCTTCACTGAGGGCAATTGTATTAAAAATGAGGCGTTTTGTGTTTATGAAAACACGTGCATGCCAGTAGTTATCATTCCATAGTTATCATGATATGAAATATTATCCGTTTTTGGTGGATAAAATTAATCTTGGAATGTTCATATGAGCAACAATTTAAGCTTAACAATGGCTTAAAATATTTTGCTTCTCCCATTACATCTATTTTATATAATTAAATATGTTTAATGGAACTCAGCAGCAATGTGCAGCATTAATAAAAGTTAAGGTCTATTCTAAATATTCTATTCTCTTCTAATATTTTAAAAGAATGTTTTACACCTATTTTGAATAGATTTGATGAAATTTTTAATTAAAACATTTTTAATTTTGTATCAATAAATGAATTTTCGTGTCTTTTAAGTTAAAATCCCATTTTATATATTACAAGTTTAAAATTTTAATTAGTTCAAAATCTTATACATTTAATGCAATAAATTTTATATTAATTGCATTAAATGTATGACTTTTAAAATGTTAGTTTTTTTATACTTACCCCATTTCACTAGTTACATTACATTTTTTCATTTTTCTTTCAAATATGTGCTATTTACACATTTATTTTTGTAAAATACTAATTATCAAAATAAACATTATAATTTTTTCAAGAATTTGATGTTCGAAAATTCGAAATTATTCTCTTGTACACATACTAATATATCTATTCACCGAGAGGAACAAGTTTTGTTAAAGCGGAGTGTAAAAGGCAAAGCAAAAACGCAAGCACGGGAAAATTATGTTTCATTTTTAATTTAAAAAGTGTTCAAAGCAGAAAAGGCATACACAATTTCGTATAAAGAAAAATTATTTTTTATTATAAAGAAATAATTTAATTACAAATCTACAAAAGAGTCGCAACAAAAAACTTAAGCTAATCGTGTGTGAAATCAATTTTTAATTATTGAGGTTAGTCCCAGTGAAAAAAATTAAAATGCTGACTATTTGCGAAAAAGAGAAAAACAGAAATAAAATAAATACATATTTGGAAAACTAATTAAATGAATTTTTTTAACGTTTATTTTTATATTTAAATTGTATTTTCGTTAGCACGCTTAAATTACTTTCCAATTGATTTCATTGTTTTCTGAAATGTACTTATTTTTTTTATTAATGAATGCCTTACGCCATAGCAAACACATACACTTGCTCAAACAAAACGCAAAAACCAGAATATGTATGTGGTTTTCTGTTTTACTATGGTGCAGAAAAATGTGTACACTGTGAAAAAGAAAAAAATGTATACTGTTATACATATACATAAATGTTATATATTACGTATACGAAACAATACACACAAGTGCAGTGTTATTTTGATTGCTCAAAAAGCAAAAATACCTCCAATGAATAAAGCAAAACAAATACAAATACACACTTGCCTTGCTTGTAGATAGACGTGTGCGAAAGTGAGTTTCAATTTGTGTTAAGTGTAAAACTATCTATCCCACTCTTTCGCAAAAAAGAGCGATGAAAGCAACAACAACATTCATACTATTATTATAGCATTTATGTGAGCGCCGAGAGAAATAAAGCTTTTTTGTATTGTGGGGCTTAGCTTAGCTCATGCTAAACGGGTGTAGAAAGAAAAGTGCGTTTAGATCTACGGCTGATTACGGACGCAAAGTAAAAGAATATGTTGTGTACTTAATAATATATTTTTTATTGAAAGTACCAGCACATAACAATTTAAGATAAATGTGAAATGAATAATGAGATAAGAAAAAAAGAAGTGAATATTAGAAGAGTACAAAGCTAATTAAAGAACATTTATATACTGGAATTTCAATATTTCAAAGTTTTATAACATAATACAAACTTTATATATAAAGAGTACATACAGTTAAATTACCTTTTACGGAACTTAAAACAATATGTTCTCATAATTTCTAAAAATTATCCACAGCGACTATAAAAAAATATTTTCTTTGTTTTACAGTTTTATAGTGTTTCCTTTCTCAACAACAACAACCATTTTTTGGAAATTAAAAATTGTTAAATACAAGTTTAGTAAACAAATAAACAAAACCTACATAACTTTTATTCCTTCAAAAAAGTAAAGTGTTTTTAAATTTGTCCGTAACATACTATTTTTGTGACCCCGTGTTTAATAAAATTTGTCAAAATTGCTAAATCTCTTTTTAACTTTTTAAAAAAGAAGAAATCACCCGGCCAGTCACTGAAAAGCGCTGGGTGTGCGGGTGGTGTAAGTGACGGAGACACACAGCAACTACCCCAGCAGCATTCGCAGCAGCCGGGAGAGCAGCTGCAGCAGCTTAAGTCAACAAAATCAAAAACAAAACAACTGTTGCAAGAAGAGAGCCTAAAAAGAGCAGTGGCAACGGCTGTTGTGGCCGCCGTATCGCAGCCACAGTGCAGCAGTTCAGTCAGAGTGAAAGCTTCCGTTGAGGCAACGACCACGACCACGTCGGCGTCCGAGAACACAACCATTAGCAGTGCAACTACGAGTATGGGCAACAACGCCACAACTTCCAATAAAAAGGTAGATGCTGCCGAAACGGTGAAAGAATTCCTTGAGCAGGCCAAAGAGGAGTTTGAGGAAAAATGGCGACGCAATCCGACCAACACCGCCTCCCTTGATGACTTTGAGCGAATCAAGACTCTAGGTACGGGTTCGTTCGGGCGTGTAATGATAGTTCAGCATAAGCCGACGAAAGATTATTATGCCATGAAGATTTTGGACAAACAGAAGGTTGTAAAACTGAAGCAGGTGGAGCATACGCTAAACGAAAAGCGCATTCTTCAAGCTATACAGTTTCCATTTCTGGTGTCGTTGCGCTACCACTTCAAGGACAACTCGAATCTGTACATGGTACTTGAGTATGTGCCCGGTGGTGAGATGTTTTCGCATTTACGTAAAGTGGGGCGGTTCTCCGAGCCACATTCACGTTTCTATGCTGCCCAAATAGTGTTGGCTTTTGAGTATTTGCACTATTTAGATTTGATCTATCGCGATTTGAAGCCGGAAAATCTGTTGATCGACTCTCAGGGTTACTTGAAGGTTACCGATTTCGGTTTTGCAAAACGTGTGAAAGGACGCACTTGGACTTTATGTGGAACCCCCGAATATTTGGCACCAGAGATAATTTTGTCAAAAGGTTATAACAAAGCGGTGGATTGGTGGGCATTGGGAGTACTTGTATATGAAATGGCTGCGGGATACCCCCCGTTTTTTGCCGATCAACCCATACAGATTTACGAAAAGATTGTTTCGGGAAAAGTGCGCTTCCCGTCGCATTTTGGGTCCGATCTGAAAGATCTTCTGCGCAACCTGTTGCAGGTAGATTTGACAAAACGTTATGGTAATCTAAAGGCTGGCGTCAATGATATTAAAAATCAGAAGTGGTTCGCCTCAACGGATTGGATTGCAATCTTCCAGAAAAAAATCGAAGCGCCCTTCATACCACGGTGTAAGGGCCCCGGGGACACAAGTAATTTCGATGATTACGAAGAGGAGGCATTGCGAATTTCCAGCACAGAGAAATGCGCCAAAGAGTTTGCTGAATTTTAAGTTCAAAAAACAATACAACACATCAACAGCAACAACCAAAATAAATAAAAAAATAGTACATCAGTTAAGACCACAACAAAAGTTCTTTGAATTCTTTGAATTGTAATGACGGCCTCAAAAATTCTTCTTTATGGACAGCTTCTCGTTCTGCTGCTGCTTTGCTGTGCTTGTGTCTATGTGTATGTATAGTTAAAATAAAACAACAACAATTTTGAAAAGTTCAATTGACACTGTTCTCCTATATCTTCGTGCCTTTTTTCAACATACCTTATCAATGATCTATACGATTATCCGCTCCTAACGAAAAAGGTGAGTAGAATCATTCAAAAAATAATACATATATATGTAACAAAAACTGTGAACATTTTAAGAATAATATTATATTTATAATTTTGCCTTAATGGGCGCTATGATAAATTTTTATGAAATATTTCCATTTCGACGTTACCTCTAAATTTTTTTATCGGAGGGGAAATATCTATGCCGATGTCTAACGCAAAATTGTTTATAGGAAAAAAAAACTTTGAACAGGTTATTCTAATCATATTTTTTTGGTTTTATTACATATAGGCATTAAATAGACTGCAATTGTTAATATACCTATTCTTTGAATTAGTTGATCAAATGCTTAGACATTATAATTATAACACACTGGAGTGTTTGTTTGTGTGTGTGTTTTTGTTTTTCTATGCTGGTAATTTTTGTCTATTGGATTGAAAGTCCAGTTAGTAACGAACTCGAAGTAACTCAGAGTTAGATTTTTGGGGCACNAAAAGTCCAGTTAGTAACAAACTCGAAGTAACTCAGAGTTAGATTTTTGGGNGAAAGTCCAGTTAGTAACGAACTCGAAGTAACTCAGAGTTAGATTTTTGGGGCACTGTTACAATGTAGAGTTTTTGTTGTTTAATTTTCAATTCACTTTGTTATTACATTTGTAACGATTTTATGATATCTGATAGATTACAAAATGTTAAAAACAGGAAAGAAGGGTATCAACGATTCAGCCAGTTTGCCAATATTATAACAATTACTAGTTATGTCAGAGTGATGAAAGAGTAGGAGTTAAAAGAATTATAAGTTTCATGACAATTTTTTGCTATTCATAAACATATTTATAAAAAAAAACGCATTTATAAAAAATTTATTGCATGCACTTCAACAATAGTCTCCAACGAGAATGGTGTGTGACGTTACCGGACTACATATGTAAAACACTGTATCACATTAATTGTAATAACGAGAATGGTAATGGTGATAAGCATTTCCTTATCGAAAATCGATATTTTTTGTTATAACTAAGCGCACATAGTACAGTGTTTTAATGTAATGTAAAAAAAAAAAAACAAAAAACAATTAAGTCTATTTTCTATGTTTAATGCCATGAAAGTTATTATGAAAATATTTTTCGCTTTGTTCAATTCAATATGGGAAGATTTTCTGAGCAAATTTTTCACTGAAATTTGATTGATATTGCTCAAAATTGATATGGCTCAAATATAACATATTATTGGTTAGGTTCAGTGTTAGCTGTTGTATATGCCGAATTTTACATATTTTTAAATCCACAACATTAGTACAATCATGATGCTTATTTTATTAATATTTCCCATATGTATACTTTTAATATGTGGTATTAAGAACATGAACATATTTAAAAAATTATCCATTATCTCATATTGTTTGACCTACAACAATGACAACGCTATGAGAGCGTACGCGTTTCGCGAGGTGTATAAATAAATAAAATAAAAATAGAATAAAATAAAGCAACAAAATTTAGAAACGAAAGAAATTGTCGGGAATAAAATGAAAAAAATAAAATGATCTTTTTTTTATGATTTGTTCGTATGATTTTGATTAAAAAATACCACCCCAGTAAAATAACACAAGAAACAATACAAGTTACGTAAGACGCATTTAAATGAAATGTGCGTAAACATTTCATTCCAAAGCAAATCTATAAATAAGTAATTATCATATTATACCCTACAGGATCACCTCCAGAGTTGATTGATCTAATCAATAAGGCTATATACGGTCCGTTGGAGGGTATCATCGGATGAATCAGCATCGTCCAAGCCGATGATAATACTTTTACTTGGTTTTATTGGTTAGAGTTCTCAGCAGAACTAATAAAAGTAATCGATTTTTCGGTCTTGGTTAGTTTTGTTCATTTATAATATATATTATGATACATATCATTTCTTAATTTGTATAATTTCTCATTTTTGTGTAACTTGTTCAACTGCAAACATTTATTTATTTTTTGTCTTTTAGAACCAACCAAGAATGATAACAAAATCCGGAGGATAAGAAAGCACTTAAAAAAGTCGCGTCACCATTAATATTAACAAAATTAAGATGCTACACCTTCGCTTTGTTGGCTTACATACGTCGCCACAAATAATACAATTCTACGGTGATACGTTTAGATGTTGTGGACTTCGATAATAAATAAGAGAAATATGGCAGCGGAGTAGAAGTGTATGAGATAGACGTAAACCTGCAAATATCAAGCGAACCAAAAAGACATAAAGCGTTAAAAAATCAACAGCAAAGCAACCGACAAGAAGTGTCATCACTATATGCGAATGTAAATGCCTATTTTAATTACTTGTCTGTCAATAAACCCAGGAAGGGAAAGGCAGGAAGGGAGAGAGGCCATATAGTTACATTTTAATGAAATGATAAAAACCTGTATTTTCCGTTTTTATTTTAATTTTTAAAATAAAAGTTTGATTTTTAAGTATATAAAGTGACAAAGTAATCATCTATTGAGGAAAATATTAATGTAACTAAGAGTCAAATAAAAAAATTTAATACGATCATTGAATATATTGAAAATTTTAAAATATTGAAAATGTATAGTATTAAAGTTAAACATGTAATAAAATAAAAAAAAATGTTTTGTCAAAATTCAAAATTGTATCTCAATACAAATAATATGAATATTAAATTTCCGTAAAGTCATTGGCAGTACATTTGTTCACCTAACTTACCATCAGACATTAACAACAGAGAATAACAACAAACAGAAGTTTAAGCGTTATTGCAAACAAACAAATTATTCAAATAAATCATTTAAAATAAGGAATTAGTTGTGAAAATACACACTCATATGTATTGTATATCTATATACATATAGAAGTAACGCTTTATTAAATTTACAAACGTTCGATATTATCGACTAGAGTAAAAGTAAGCAAATAAATACAGGTGTAAACAAACCAATAAAGAAAATTTGATATACTTTGAGAAAACTATTGACAATGAAGAACAATTTTGTTTACTGGAATAAACAATTTGAAAACAGTTAATGGAAAACAGTTAATGGAATGGACATTAAAATAAAAATAATTGAAATAGAAGCAATATCGTTTCTTAAATTCAAAAGAACCATTTTACCAATTAAAATAATAAAACAACAATTTCAAAAAAGACAAATATGAAATCCTCATGTAAAAGTCAGTGAATTCATACTTATATTTTTAAGAACAAAAAACAAAAACTTGTGTTCAAATCGGATGTAGAAAAATCGCAATAACAACATACATTTTATTATTTATATATATTTTTTCAAGTACGTATGTATTAAAGTAAAATAAAAAGGGACGAAGTACATTTTACATTCATTAACCCGATCACTCAAGCAAAGTAATTTTGACACAACTCGGTACCTTAGAAGCATTAGAAATTCAATACAGGGAAGAACTGTTGCTTTCTTCGGATATGGAAAAATGTACATTAAAATATTATCAAAAACACATATTTACAAAAAAAAAAATTTTAATTTACTACAAATGTGTAAAATGAAACTCTCCTACTGAAATAAATGTTATATTACATTGCTTCATAATATTCACAATAATATTAATTTATAAAAAAATGTATTTTTTGTTTTGTTTTTTTAAGTTTGAAAACTTGTGCAAAAGAAATCAAAACAAAAATTTAATTATGTTGTATGGTGTTGTAAATCTTGTTGGCTTGTATTGTTTTGTTACGAAATAAACAAAATGTGAACTTATAAGTGCAATTTATATGTTTAGCAAATGTCATAAACAATATAATGAATATTGATTAATTTTGTCTGTTTATTTTAATTTGTCATTGTTTTATTTATTGTGTTTTGCTTATTGTTTTTAGCCTTAACTCTTTTTAAAAGAAATTTATGTATACCTTTTTCAAAGTAGAACTTTTGATTTTTCAAGAAGTTACTATTTCTTTTACCATTTTTTTTATTAAAGATTGAGGAGAAATTTTGAAAATTTTAAAATACCATTTAATCCGTATTTAAATGTTAAAAAATTTTAAACAAATTGGATTGACCTTTATATATATATATATATTAATTTTGAAATTAATTGCTTTGTTTTTTATAATTTCTAAGAAACTGTTTGTATCATTCTTATTGGTATACACGTATCATTTCTCATTATGACTAAAAATGTCCTATTTTATTAATCACACAAACATGTTATCAAATACATCACATTTATATTTATAATGAACCAGCTATGGATAAAATCATATATATTTTTTAGGAATGCTTACAAAAATAAATAGAAATATTGCTATATTTTACGTGTACTGTATTTTACTTTTCATAAACACATACTAACTTTATGTGAAAGAAAATATGGGTTATCACGTATGTATATACTGATGAAGTATAAAAATTTAAAATGTGTTTGAATAGTGTGAAATATAAGTAAAAACAAAATATGCTTTTATATATTTCCAATATTCGATTTATTTTAATTTACTTGTATTTAACTGGCAAATCTAACGTGTACGTCAAGGAACAAAAAAAAAGTTCCAAATCAAATATAGAATAAAAGTAGCAAATGGTATCAACCAAAGAATTTGAAAAACAAACATCTTGAAAACAATTAATTTTAATTCTTAAATACAACTGGACAAAAAAACTAAAGATAAACCAATTTGGTAAGTGTAAATGAAAAGAATATACATATTTATACAAAAAAAATTTCAAAATCGAGAAAAAGCCAAGAAAACGGAAACAAAAAAATATCACATTAATATAAAACATCAAAGCATATATACAAATAAATGTAAAAATATAAGAACAAAAATATTACAAACAAAACAATAAAAATATATGAAATCCACAAAAAAAAACTTTATTACTGATATATGATGATTTGTATAATACAATACTTGCTTTTCAATGATTACATTTGTGGTAATCCAGAAAATATTTTAAAAAGAAACGCTCTGTTGATTGTGGGTTAAGACATATGAAATGGTAAGTTTATTTAACTTAAACTGTTTGGTTTATTATACATTATAACTTTAGAAATACCTTGAATATAAATTTAGTTTAAAAATATTCTCCCTTATACACAAGATAAAACAAAGCCGGTTTTCTCTCTAACTCCTGCGTTTGTCGAGAATTACGATGGTTACCAACTGAACCATACCCAAAAATCCAAGCTGTCATAACTTTCTATGCCACATTCTAATAAACGAAAAGATTTCATATTTTTAAGGTATTTTTTTTTTTTGTTTTCCATTCAAATTTTTTTNCTCATATTTTTAAGGTATTTTTTTTTTTGTTTTCCATTCAAATTTTTTTTTTAATGTCAAGAATCCCAGAAAAACAATTTGATAACAAAGTTCACAAAAACTCGATATCTGATCGGAGATGTGCTGCCATTCATGTCAAAGTATATTTATTTCACTGTTCAAAATGATATAGAAACATATTCGTATGGTAATGTTTATGAAAAAAAAAACACCAATACATAAGTAAGTAAAATATTAATAAATAAATTATTGCAATTTTTTTTCAAAACAGATTTACTTCATGCACATAACACAATATACAAAATATGTTCAAATAACAATGTAAGTAAACATATTTAATAAATATTATATTCCATTAGCAGTTTATTATATTGCAAAAGTGTAACTCGCACTACATAAATTCGTATTCTTAAAAAATTTACCACTTGAAGGAAGGAAATAACACATTTGCAAAACAATACATTTTTTTTTTCAAAAACAGATTTTTTGATAATAAAATATTAATTGGAAATATTGATCGGTAGTTACTAAGCGTAGAATAAATGAGAATTGTAGAAATTCTTTGACAAAAATAGTAAACAAACTAGAGGCGATAACTTAACCTCGCTGAAATTCATAAATTTAAACCATTCAAAGGTTCTTAAATTACTTAAATTACCCTATAAACTTGAAATTTGGACAAGCATTTTTAATGAATTCATTTGATTTCACGTTAGAAATTTCGCTGCAATTCACACAATTACAGATTCTATCGTTTATATACATTTATATAAATATATTTGTATAAATTATATTCGTATAGTCATACAATATGATTTCATAACATACACGTTTAGGTGTAAAATAATATGAAACGAAAAGAAATAACCAAAAATTCAAAGTTAAATCAAAAATTGCTATAGCTAAAATAAAAAAAAATTTACACAGGAATTGTAAAATCCGAATATATATCTTTACAAATAAATTAACATAAATTCCAGAAAAACAGAGTGTTTTTAAATTTTGTTAAATAAAAACGTGGCTTGTCGCAGAAATTGATTTATTTTTTTCAATGTTTTCACCTTGCTTATAGTTTTTTATTAATAAAGAAAATGCTCTTTGTCATTAAACAATTTCTTTAATTTTATACAAAATAGAACCTTTTTAAGTTGAACTGGGCGGACAACGGCAATGATAAAATGTGGATTAGAGATTATGCTACTGCAAACACCTTTTAGCCGGTTTAGTTTTTACAACCCTTTCCCATTCCATATCATCATTTAATCCGGAAATCAACCATTTGTTTCACCCAACATGAGTGCCAAGATAATTAAGTTGTACCATAGAGCAAATAAGTATTAACGGTAACGGCAATGGCAATGATTAAATGAATATTAAATATTTTATTTTCCCCGGGTTTTTTGTTTATTTATAAATCTTAACATAAAAAATGTAATGATTCTAAAAATATGTGTGTCTGGAACGTAAATGGTGAAAAATATTTAATTGGTGCGGATAGAATTAAACTACAAATAAGGCCAATAAAAACATATGAATAAAGGTGGTGTTGACGTAGTCTTATGGGCGGTGAGGGCAAGAGAGATTATTAGTATTTATAAATACTAATACTGTTTGCCACACGACTGCCTTCGATCCAACAGTCTGTGGCAAAACCCCTATCGANCGACTGCCTTCGATCCAACAGTCTGTGGCAAAACCCC
>JXPZ01029901.1:334-10763 GCA_001014575.1 Themira minor
AGCGCCGTTTCCAACCGCAAAAAACTTCAGATAGTGCAAAACAAGCATTTAAAAATAATTTACAATTTGCCCTGGAGATTCTGAACTTCTACGCTGCACAGGTGATTCGGTCATAGTACAATAGATGAGGTACTGAAAAACCCCTCCAGAAGCTTTGAAGATAGATGCAGATCTTCCCCATATGACCTAATCAGGAATTTATACAATTAATTTCAAAAATGTCTTCGGATAGAAGACATGTTCTTGAGTTTAATTAAAGTTCTTGTCCGTTTTTAGTGGGTGTTTTCAAATATAATTTTCACCTCAACAGTCCATTTAGAATAATAATCGCATTACCAATATATTTAAAAAGTTATAATTGCTGTAAAACTACAGTTAGACTCATAATTAGAATACGAATAAACAAACAATGTGATGTGATATATATTTAATATATAAGAAAAAAAAAAAAAAAAAGAAAAAAAACCCAAACTCAACAAAATTAAGTAATGCAGTTACAGGATGTGAAATTGGGTGTGAGTTTGGTCACGTGTTGTCCTGAACAATTCCAATATCCTGTTTTTAAGCTGTTCTTATATAAATTCTAGACCATTTGCAAAGCACATTAAATATGCAACGGTGTGTGTGCGTTTATACGTTTCTGGGCGTATTTACATAGCGTCCACGCAACCCAATGATTTTCGTGCAGCCGCGCATCCTAAGCATTTCTTCCCTCCTTCCTTCCTTCCGTTAGTCATCCGTTTGTTTGCTGGTGCAATCAATTGAAAAAGGTTCGAAGCCGATACAAAGTAGTCCGAATCAAACCCATGAGGTCTTCTGATTCTTTACCTATTTGTAGTAATATTGCGTTTTAAAAGCTCATTAACGGCTTCGAGTCTGCGGCAAAGTGTTTTATTTATTTGTGATTTTTTGTTTTATGGATATCGTTGTCTTTGCCCTACCCATGATATGGTATTTGGGCTGTAAATTGTAATGGCTTCACCAAATAAAAGTCAATAATTTGGACAGCCGTTCCAAAGGTGCGGGATAGGGATGGATATTTTATTGTATTGATTTGTGGCGTTGAGTCGTGTCGTTGTTGGGAAATTGCATGTGTCAATTAATTTATTTTGTTGTTCATTTATATTTCATTAATTAATCTCTTACAAAATGGCTTCGTGGTCCCTGGAGTCATACAAAAGTAAATTGACTTGACAAAGTCGCAACACTTGTCAAATCTCATCAGGCCCCCACCGCCTATCACTTCGTACACAACCTAACACATCATTATCGATATTCAATGCAATGCAATATACAATATATACATTTATACAACTTATATATATACTCACGTAAACCCGTTAATTTGCGATGCTTTACGTCTCTATGCATTACCATTCTGATGGACAACAATCGGCAATGGCATGCTTAAGCTCAAATAGACACGATAACAACTCCCATAGTTGTATATACGAGATAAAACTTAGCCTGGCCGGTAAAATTAGACAAAAGTCAGTTTTTGTTGTGTGGTTTGCTAAACCTCGGTAACGGCGGCGTTTCATATGGACCGATGTATGTCTTTAATTACAATTTGTCATGCAATGGGACACTCGTAAATATATCGAGGAATGAGCGTGAGACGTTAGGGTGCTAAACATGCAATCTAATTCTTTTTATAACCAAACATTCGCAAAGTGTAAAATCGCAGCAAAGCCACCTCTTTCAGGGCAATTATGAAGGCGCGCTCATTTCCAACGGCCTGTCACCACTAATTAATTTCTCATTGTCATATAATAATTCCTTATTTACGCATGTTTAAAATTTCAATTTAAAAAAACAAAACACCATATATTGAAAATATTAAATTCCATTACTGAACACATCATGAAAACTCATTATTCCCCTGGATTGTATGTAACAAGTCCCATGGAACTTTTTTTGCCGCTTTACCTACCATGCCCGCAACGTTTTTCTTGTGTTAATCACTTTCAGTCTTCCCACTACATTTTTCTACCCTCCTTGGGCATATGTGTTTGCAATTTGTTTACTGATTTTCACATAGTCGCTCAAACTTTCATTGTGTTACACTGTAATTACATCGCCAGTGGTGTGGGATAACATTATTTTCACGCCACCACAAAAACAACCAATCAACTTCACATATTTACAGCGGCAATATAATTATCGGATACAAAAAGTTTTTTGCAATGCACGGACGAAGGGCCAGAAAAACAAAAGCCAAAGGTAAACTTCTCGAATGGAGAAGTATTGTGCGACACTGCAACCTGATATATGGGAATTTGTCTGCTATATTCTCGTAATTTGGTTTTCTCTGAAATGTTTATTGTTTTTAAGGATCCGGTAACACGGTCATTTAAAGCAAATTAAAAATTATGAAAAATACCTTTTTTCAATAAACAAATTGACTTGTATTGAATCATTCAAGCAATGGACCGATTTTCAATATACGAGGTACGAACAAATTCATAGAAATGCTGATACTGCGTTTGCATGATTCAAAGGTAATTACCCATTTAGTGCAGATGGAAGAAAAAATTTATTTTAAATAAATTTTAACAAATTTCTGCATGGTGTACAATATCACGAATGGTGGCAAGTGAATATAAATAACAATGGTGGTGAGAAGGGAAAAATCCCAAAACGATGGCTATGAACGCACATTGCTATAGGCAGCCGGTTCAGCGAAATTTATACATTAATATTGAATTCATGCGTGTGCTATTGACACGATCGTAACGTACGATATTACAACGCTGTCAGCCGGGCCCACCAAATAACAATAATATCCAAAAGGCTTTGGCATGAGCAGCGTTTACACGGATGGTTAATACTGCGACAGCAGCTGGCATTGTAGCATACCAAAGTCACAGCGAAAATTCATCAAAACCCCGTTCCCCCCTTGTCTAAAAGGTAATGCGAACCTCTACTCGAGAATGACCCCGAGGTTATTGTCTATTTATGAAGCTGACGCTTGTTAGTTACGTAAGTTGGCTGGATAAAACCAAACGAGCGATACCTCCGACATCACCCTACCGCCATTAGTTCATACAACGGCAAACAGGAGCAAATTCGAGTGTCCTTATTTATGTGGCATTACGATAGGCGGCTTCCTTGTCGCCGTTGTCGCATATGAATATATGAATATTGGTGCGGCTATTGTGGACATTGAGGGCATGGAAAAAGCGTAAGCTTACCATATAGTAAGGCGATAATTTGTTATTTTCACACATTTTGCTGTACTTGTTGTTTGTAGTAATTAGCGCGAGTGGGAAAGTGCTATGCTGAATTTGTATGTATTTGAGTGAGGTCAAGAAGTAGGTCGTCAAAAATTACTTCGTTTTAAACATGAATATAAATTACCTAGCAACTTGCATGCAGATTTTGCATAGAAATTGCCAAGAAAATTCATTTTGCACAGGACATACCATATTTAGAAATCGGCTGTTGAGATATACAGATAATTTTCATTTTTTTTGTTAACACATATAGACTTCAAAACAACATTGGATAGACAAATCCCAATTATCGTTTTGGACTCGTATGAAATATAGTGCACACGCCTATATTTTGATTAGTCAGTGCCGAGGAGCCCCCTACGATGCTTGATAATTGTTCAAAAGCGCATGAGAGCTATCTACGCGTCGACATAGGCCGCTCAAATACTCTTACTTGTCCGGTTTGTTGTTTTGAATTGTTCAATATAGCTGCTGTGCCATGTTTTTAGCCGCGTGAAATGCCGAAGCTGAATACAATCATTTCGGACGGCTCTTTTCAGTGGAAAATGAAGCTGTACTCTGTGCCCGAGTATTTATGAAAATGTTGGAGGGCTTCATTGTCAGTGGGCCATTGAATTTTATGTTAATCTACTTACCAGCTGTGGTCTGCTGGAGTAGGCTGAGAAGCAGGCTGTCCTATGTGGTTGCTTGTCGGCATGTGTGGAAGCTAACACCACCAGCCGAACAAACGATCAACAGAGTACGCAAGCAACAAAACACCAAATAACACTTTCCCTGCAATAATTTTTAATTTGGAAGCGTGTTCTTAATTTTCAAAAATCGCATGCAAGCAAATCTGCGGGAACAAAAGAAGTACGAGTTGTGTAAAAGTGTTGAATGCTAGCTTTCAAGAGGCCGTAAGGTCTGCATGATCCCTCCATTCATAAAATAAACAGCCGCAATTTTATGAAATAATCGGGGCATGTGCATTCATGGAATGGATTTTACAAAACAAGTCTAAACGTTCCTCGTACAACGGTCAGTATAGTCGTTAGGCATAATATCAGATATTTCATAAGCACAATTGTTCTTTAAAAATGTACATTAGATGACCAAAAACGAATTCACTTAACGAATTGTCCTTGGTTTACGAGCCTTTACCATGTTATATTTATAAAACTCAAAGGTAATTTTAGAAATTTAGTATTTCGCGTGTTATTTAATGTTGAATTGACTCTCGACAATTTGTTGTCATTCACTTAACACCTAAAAATTCCGAAGACCTTCTGGTGGCCTCCGATTCTCTCTCTTCGCTCCCACAGCTGAACTGCATAATTTGACCATCATGTCCATTAATTCCTATGCAAACGGCATAAATCAACCGATCTGAACTACATTCCTGCGTAAATATTGTACACACTCATTAAGCATGCATACATATTGAGCACCTATGTTTGTATGTATATGATATAACAATATTAAAATAAATGAGTTCACTGGAGGGTATCAGTGTGTATGAATACTATAACATAAATTTCATGTTAAATGAAAGCTAAATGCTTTGCGAAATATTGTACATCGTCGAACGCCCACAGGCCGTCGCAGCGCACCTGAGTTTGCATTGTTTATTTTGTCTCACCGCATCGCATATGGCATAGCACCGCGCGACGCACTCGACATCATGTGTCATTGCCATAAATGAGTTTTTGCTTTGCAGAACAGCGACACAAAGCATATAAGTCAGTGCAGTGTAGTCAAGTTGTGTGTGACAGAGGGCAGATTTCGAAGACGGGCCACTTTAATGAGGACACCAAATGGAGTGTTCGGCAGTGTTGGCCAAAAAGTTAAGATGGACACATTTGCTGTTTGAAATCGTTTTATTATGCACAGCGAAATTCTAATTTAAATCCCTAACCACAAACTTCATAGCATTATCAACATCATCTATTATAGTATTGAATGCGATTCTGTCCGGCGTATTTGGTTTGCTATCATTTGCGATGGTCACCGTTAAAAAATGTCACCGTTTTGGCATAAAAAGATTTTCGCCACTCCACACAACACCAGACTACATGTTTTTATACCCTAAGAGGTATATCCTAACATTTGAAACGCACAGAGGGAGTTACCGAAGCCCCAAACAGAAAAAGGGCATAGTCTGCATAAAGATCAACTGAAAAAATACACTCAAAGGCAGTTCAGAGCCTTTGGGTGTATTTTGCTGCTGCCGTATCCTGACAGTGGGCTCGGCTCAGAGGTTTTGATATATTCAATATAACCCCAATCCATATGAATATTGGTAGGGATTAAGAAATAGACGCTCGAAAATAATTTTAATTTTAATTTTTTGATTACATGTTTAAGACTTAGTAGGAATCCTGGAAGCCTCGGCGAGGCTAACGTTAATACTGTACTTGTTTCTGTTTTAGTTGGTTATGTTCGACTTTGACCGCTCATTGGTTCTAAGCATTTATTTGTTTTGAGCGCTTTGTTCGAGCGCATTAATAATTATAAATTAATATCGCTTCATAACGACACACATACGATTTTGCCTGCATGCATGTTGTGATGATTTAAACTCTGGTTTTTGTTGTGCGCCATTTTACCTCTTATCTTTGCGAAACACTCATCATAGCCCGCAGAAATCCATACAGCAAATATGCACAACATTATTCACACACACAGCACCCTCGTATATGTGTTTACGCAATAGGATTAGATTTGCATTGAGCGGCCACTGAGTTTGTTGTCTATTATGGTCAGAACCTGTTCTCAGTAAATTTTCGGAACAATAAACCAACAAAATATTACCAAATATCGACAACCTGATCAATTGTCAGTTGCCACAAGTGAAAATGTTTGGATGTTAGTCCAAATTGGGCACAAAAGTGAAACACACCCTGATGTTGTGCCAGATCTTAAAGGTGTAGCTTTCATGTTTACATACATTCTAGATTGCTACTTGAATTTAAAGTTAGCTGCCACATAAATCCACTCATTAAGACAAACTCATGTAGGCGATAGTATTTCAAGTTGGCCCCTTAACTTGCAACTCAAAGACGGAACACTCGAAAATTTCTTGAGTGTTGATTAATTAATAATTTCTTGTTTTAATCGATCAGATTGTATACTTACGTAACAAGAATGGTATATGCTGTATTTCGAATTAAACCAATCATTTACAATACGATGAGTTAAGCGTTGTTGCACAAAAAACCTCCAGGGATGATATTATTGTCAAATTATCCAACACGCGTGTATAGTTCGCCCCCTTCTGTGCCGTTTAATATCCTACCAATCAAACTCTAATATCCACTCAACTCAACTGGGCATTATTTTATGCTTCACATAGCATACATTTAAACGCTCACTTATAAAATTATGTTTACAACAACAATGACGACTATTTGACAGATCTGGAAGAGAACACGAAATACGAATGATGTGGGAATAAAAATGTGAATTTTTTGAAACAAAGAGAAGAATAATAATGGGCCTGCCCAATGCGTAGATACTCTCCATTCTATTTTCATTCATAAAATTCTATAAGCGAAGCCTATATAAGAAGACAGATTTTCAATTTGTATGACAGATCCTAGAATCCTTGTCGATAAAACTTAAATTAGAATACTTCTTTGTTTATAAATTCTTTAAAAGCGTTATTATTTAAACATATAATTGGATGGACGGACATAGTTAGAGTATTCTATACTATGCGTGCATTTCACTAACCCCGGCGCAACGCGTTACTGCTTTTGGGAATTTTGATGTGGTGCGTGCGTGCGTATATAAATTCGGAAATGTTTGTTTTTGCACGGCTATCCATGCCCCAGGCAGCAGCTCAATGCTATGAATATTATTTTAACTCTGTGGGAGCACCTACATGGGCCATCCTATCATCAACCTATCTCCACTCTATGTTGATCGGAGTGTGTATATTGGGGCTATAATACCGTTTGACTCTGATGAAAGCTCCAACGGCGATGAGAAAAGCTGAATTATGATTATAATGATCGTAGATATTATTAGCAAAAATTTAACACTCGAGCAAATGCTTACAAGGAATTCATGTGAACTGTGGACTTTCTTATGTGTACATTGGCTTCACATCAGCACCTTGAAGGCATTCAGACATATTCATACTCCGTATGATAAATTTTGATTAGTAATTACATAGGGAAAATGTGAAATTATTGATAATTTCCATTTCTTGTGACGGTTTTGTGTTAATATTATATATATTATGTACCTTTTGTACTCTAACGAATCTATGAAACTATTTACAGTTGCCTCTTTTAAGCTTTTGAAGTCCTTTTACTTGCGGTCTTTGGTTGTTTGTTAACGGTATCTTTGACAAAATGACAAATTGGGTTTTCACTCATTTCCACTCTGTTTCTGAGATTCATTCTATGTGAATTTTTTACTCCAACATCTGAATTAATTACAATCCTTTAAGATGACAACAGAAATCGCTTTCAGCCCGCAATGCTTTGCGGTATTTAACCTGTGCGACATGTCCAGCGGCTTGTGTGCAGGCGGGCGGACAGTCGAGGCACCTGTCGTTCCTGCTCTGTGACTCGGTTACTGGCGTAACGTTGGGTTGGACTGGCTTGTGTAAAACGTCAATCTAATTGAAATTTTAGACAAAAATCTTCCGCAAATTACCTTCATTGACAAAAATCTCTAGTCCCCAACCAAACATAGCATCACTGACAGAGACGTTAAAATTGCTCCCGAGCGAAGGAACGAACGTTATTTGGCGTTTGTCGGTATATTGAAACCGGATAAAGAAGTTATGCGCTTTCTATATGGCTACCTGCGCTGGAGCTTTAAATTGTCGATAAAAGGACTGCCAATTGCATTGGTATATTTCAAAGCCAGAGTGAAATGAGAAGTTTGTTTCGCACGAAAAGAAGCGGTAAGAGTGTGCCGAATGTTTTCACTCATGAAAGCAGAGAATGCGAAAAATTCCAATAAAAAAGTCTGCACGGCAAGCAGGAAAAGCCTCTTAGGTTATTACTTTTATTTTCAGTGCACTTTGCGAGTCGATTTCGTTTCAGTTGTTACAACAAAATTGTGTCTCCATTGAAGCCGCAGTTTCTTCTTTAACAAATCTTTGCGACTAAAATAGAACAAACAAAAGGACAAACTGTAAAAGGGGGAACCGAAAAAATGTTGAAATGTGGCAGACAAGAAAAATGTTTGTTTCTTTGTGTCGAAGCTACGAAGCTTTTGTTACATTACCATTATTCTGCTCATTCCTTTCATCTTCCAGTGCTTTTCATTTTAGCGACAACAACGACTGCGACTGGATTTGGTTGCTGCCCATTTCCATCTTTGGCACACAATCTCTCACACAATTTCTGTGGCTCTGTTGCCTTGTGGTTTCCTTATTAAGCTGAGTGCATCATTGCAACGTTTCTGTGGCGGTTTGGGTTGAGATAGTAATGGAGGTGAAGGCATCACCTTCGGGAAGCTTGAAGCTGAAAGCAATGCAATTGAACTTGCGCAGGCTGCAGGTCTCATTGTCAGCGCTCCCAGTCGACCCTACGTGCCGACTTAGCATTGCTTCTGTTTTTGGGATGGTCTTAGTTCTATTGGATGTATCATTCAGGGGTATCTTCATGTCACCCAGAGTTTTCGATGATATTGTCTTTCCTTTCCTACTACCATCCAATTTTCCGTCAATATTTTCACTCTTTTTTTTTTGCAAAGGATTTCTTTTTTATTTATTTTCTTTTCATTGATGTTATATTTATTGNTATTTTCTTTTCATTGATGTTATATTTATTGTGGTTGATCTTATTGTTATTTTGTTTGACTTGACTTGGTCTGGTCTGGTTGGGTTGGGTTGGTTAGAGGTGACTGTCTTTCTCCCTCCGTTTGCCTTAATTTAATCAACTGAAAGAGCATTTGCAGTTTTTTCCCGAGGAACACACACATTCGCTTTTACTTGCTGCTTACTTGGTTCACTTGGTTTTCATTTTTCACTTGGGATCTCGGGTTCTCAGCCTGTTCAATTTCTTTCCTGGTAAAGCTTATAAAATATCCATCCGCTCACAGCGCCATCACATCATCTTCTAATATAATATCAAAACAGGCAACCATACAGCCATCAGTCATCTTCTACCTCAATAATTTTTTGCCGGCTTTCGTAGCTAGTAGTGAGGGTGGTGCAGTTCAATTTTCTTTTGCTAAAGTACATCTTACAAGGATCAAGAAATTGATTCGCAGTGCACTCCGTCCTACGTCCCTACTCAATGCTTCAATTCAGTACGAATTGGTTGGTGCGTTTTTTTCGCCATTTTAAGTTTCGATTTCATCGAGGAGACCTGAGTCGTTCAGACGCAATGCGCTTTCGTCAATAATAATTGCATTTCTTTTCGATTCGGTACGGATTCGATCTATTGCATGATGTCCCTGCTGTGGCTTCCTATCACAAATTATTGCAGCATTATCATCGCAGAAAAGCGGCGTAGGAGGCACTTATTATTGAAACGTTATGCTAGTCTCGCCCGATGCTCCCTTGTTCTCTAGTTTCATTGTGGAAAAACAATGCTCATAAATTGCAAGCACAGGATTGATTTCTTGCTTGCAATTAAAGATAGGCATGCATCGCATTACAGTAGATCTAACCGGAGCAACAGCAACTGGCTCAGTGCCATGAGTGTGAATGACTAAGGAATAATATAACGTGGGTACTTGGTCATGAAAATGAGGGAAAATGCAATTTAAGAGCAGCAGTTAATGTTAACATAAATTGTTCCGCCAAACGGTTTAGTACCTTACGCTTCCTTGGGACCTTGGCGAAACGTCGACACAACGATAACATGTACGGGCAAATTTAATGTCTTTAGTGAGCATTCAACTTAACGTGAAGTGCTTTTCACCTTTCCATTGATTAATAACTAGTATCACGTCAATTTATTCTCTAATAATATCCCATCTGATCTCCGCCTTATGACCGATGCCTTTGTGTAGCATCAAGTGCCTTCTTAAGAATTGAATTTTTCTTTAATTGCATATCAAATGAAGAATAAAAGAAGATGGCCAAAGAACTCTACGAATTCCTACGAAAAATTCCTATTTTATTCAAGCATCCCTTAGTGCCTC
Organism: Themira minor; assembly: GCA_001014575.1. Classification (NCBI taxonomy): domain Eukaryota; kingdom Metazoa; phylum Arthropoda; class Insecta; order Diptera; family Sepsidae; genus Themira; species Themira minor. The sequence continues at coordinate 10,663 of JXPZ01029901.1, forward strand.
ATATATTCCGAGAAATCATAATTTAGATGAATTCGGTATTTCTTTTTTCGTCATACTTAACTTATTTAAATGAATCACAGAATATATGTACCACCTTTTAG
>JXPZ01030094.1:0-14733 GCA_001014575.1 Themira minor
TTTTTAGAATAGTTTTCCACTCATACTTGAATAGCGATTCACTCAATGAGCTAAAGTGTCACTCCCAACGAATGAGTCCGTAAAGGGTGTTGGCGCCCACATTAGCTTGGTTTACTTACGTTATTGTACAATCTATTAAGTAATTGTTTAAATAAAGACATACTATCCAAATGTTGCCCAGAAACAAATTATGAATAATGTAAAACGAACAAAACAAAATTAATATATAAGTATATGTATATATATGTATCGATGTATGTATATATGTATAAATTAAAGCACAGTGTTGTGTTGGATCACAATTTGCAATTATTGCACATAATAGCATGATAGGCGCCCTCCAATCATCCATCATCTAAGATATAGCACATATCTTCTTAAGATCGTTGTCACTGTCATCGATGTCTATCGCTGAGCCAGCCGCAATCGGCAACGGCCTGCCCTCGATTCTGGGCAGGTATGGTTCGTAGTCTAAGCCTCGTCGCTCGTAGAACAGTAAATACGCCGAGCTGGGGTCGATGTTCGGCTGCTCAGCGGTAATTTCGCGACACGAACTGTCGTTGTAAGAATACCATGTGCCATTCTGATTGGACGCATACGATATGTAATGACCACCGTTTAGCATACCCGAGTGTGACTAAATTTGTGCAAACATTAGTTTTTGCTCACGAACGCTTGGATACGAGCCATTGATCGATTCGGTCTACTTACCACAACTGCGTACAATTTGTACTTGGGATCGAACTTGTCCTCGCCCTCCTTCACTATGTGCTGGTGGTAGTCTTCAAATTCTCCATCAATGATTGGCGTTTTTGTAAGACTGGTGGAGATGAGGCGTTTCCGCTTCTCCATTCGTCGGCGGCAGGTGTTTGTGTCGGTTTCGACCGGGTCTGAGTCTCCCACACTGCCCACTGTTACTGAAGCATTGTCTAAGGCATTTTGGCTTTGTGGCTGCATGTCGGGTTCATGGAATCCGTCAATATCACTTTTACTAATATCATATTTGTTTTTGCTTGGCTCATTTTCGACAATAGCGCTCATCGGCTCATGGACCCCATTACGATATTCGCCCAATGCGTCATCCGGTGGTTCAATGGGACTCTCCAATCCGCCATTGTCTTTGCTACGGTGCAAAAATTTCGCATCTCTGGCAGTGCGTTTGCTATAAGTGGGCATTTTTATTGCCGGTGTTTCAATGTTTGGTGATACGGCCGCCACCTCCGTCCGCTTAAGCTCTAACAGTTCCTTGTGACGCAGAATAGTCTCCTGCGGCACCGAAGCCAAATATGGTGTTGGATCGAAATTATCGAATGGGAAATGGACCACTTTCTGTGATTTTACCCATTTTCCATTGACACAGTTGAAGCGCTTTAAGTGCACAATCTGAAATTGATCAAATAACTTCACCGAGGCCATACCACGGAACCAATGTTGCCACCTACCAATATGGGAGGTAATTTCCAAATTTGCAATTTCTTTGTGGCTTGCTTTTTGCCTTTGCAGTGGCTACAATGATACCACTGCTCTAACTTCTCTTCGGATGTGAACGCCTCCAGGCAATGATTTAGATCCACCGGTTCGGTTTGTTCTTTACGGTTGATGGCAACACTGTCATGGTCGGTCCATAGCTGAATAGAGAAATCACCACTTTGTTAAACACATATCTCGTGGCAGGACAGACAGATCGAAAGCCTTACCCTCTCTAAAGTGCTTTGATATCGCAAGTGTAAGGCGGTTGGATCCCAGTCAATGGCAATAGTGAAATCGTCCAGGCAGCCACTTGCCGAATCGCCACCACAGCCGACGCTTCCGCCCACGACTTCTGGTGCCAATATCTTGGGTTCCAAGTTCGACAGTGATGAAAACTTGGCAGAAGTATCGCCTGTGGAACGTATATTAAAAAAATGGGCATCTAAAACAGAATCGTGGCCCAAAGGCACTTACAATTATTTGACTCATCATTCTGCCAGGAGCCTTGGTGTAGGTACTCATTGCTACAAGGAATTTCGCAGCCACGGCAAAAGCTCGACCACGGACACAGAGCACACATCAGGCCGTCTCTCTTCACCGCCCGTAACGTGAAGGGAAAATCATAGCCCAGACTGTCGTCACTACAATCGATTTAGCATACGAATTTCATTTACAACCAGACCAGTTGACAATTTGCGTGTGTGTTGCTTACCAGTCGGCTGCGTGGTTTGCTTGTTCGGTGGACGCTGGTAGAGGACTCAGCAAGCGTCTTACTTGTTGCCATACCGCACAGTACCAGTCCTTGCAGGTATCCCCCTCACAATTGGGAATCAGTAAGGGCACTCCGAAGAGACTGGGGCGCGTTTTGTGATACGATAGAAAATAGCTGTCGTGCCTGGTGATTTTGCGATGCACCGCGAACAGGTACTTGCCGACCCGTTGTTGTTGCGCCGAAACCCCAATGCTTGAGAAACGATTGTTTTTGCTGTCCTCACCGATCTTGAAGGTCACCTCCTGATGGTCCCCAATAATTTCGCAGCCGATGACCGCCGCCGAATGCTTGCCCTCAATGTTATTATAGTTGCCGACACCGCGACCACAGCTGCTGCTATTACAACTTGTGTCATGTGTGGGGAGCTCCAGCCAACGCTTGGTAACGGACTCGTCATGGTTGGCATTATCTTCGCCGCCATTGGACAATTCCGTAGAGTTTAATCGGCAGGGACAATCGGTAACCCCACCGCTCCCAACACTGGCGTCACGCATTGACAGTCTATCCATGTGTATGGTTACCTGCGACGTACTCGTGTTTCCTTCGTCGATTGAACTTTCGCGCAAATGACCATTACCATCCGTCGTCGCCCGTGTAATGCGAACTCTCGCATTGTCCGTGTTCAACATTATTTTGTGAGTGCCCTGCACAAACGAGTTCTCCGGACTGCGCGCCATATCGTGCGATTGCTGCAGTTGTGGAAAATTTCAACGTACACATTAATGTCCCTGCCAACAAAACACCTCCATTGCAAAAACTTATACACTACTACAAATGCTTATAATTATAGAAAATCAACGTTTTGAAATAACTATTATACAATCCATACGCACACACTACATATAATTTGAAAGTTTCATTGTAAAATTTATGTTAAAATTAAGCCGTAATAAATAATAAAAATACATTTGATTTCTATATATAAACTATCAAATCGCACAAAACAATGGGAGAAGGGAGTTTCTACTCCGATAAGGCTTAGAATTTATAGAACAATCGATCCGAATAGTAATCAGACAATGTAAATAAGTGACCAGACGGAGAACAGAATAACCCCCCCTTAACCAGCGCTACCGTTAGGTAGGGAGATGGAAAACAAAGTCCACTATCGTTTTAATACTAATCGGATTAATGCAGATTTCAGTGAAGTATTCTAATGAGTTTCAAAACACCCATCCCATTGTTAAGTTTTGTTTGATGCTATATAGAAAGATATATATATTGAATATATATACACATACATATATAGAATACCAAAGCAAGAGTATAGAATTTAAAAAGGAAATATAATTTATGTATCGTCTGATAAAGGTGACAATCGAGGTGGGCCAAAACGAATGCGTACCAGAATCGAAACATTAAAGCAATTACTCAAATTACTAAAAACCAAAGGTGTTACCGAACTATTACGATATGTTTTAGAATTAGAAATAAGCATTACAATACAACAGTACAATTACTTAAGGTGTGGTTAAAAAAGCAACTATAATTTACACAACTCGATTATGCTTGCTCTAGCGCAAAGCAACACCAAATGTAGGGAAACCCCAAACCAAAAAGAGCTTGCTTGGTCGGTCGGTCTTTACATTTTGCATTGTATTTAATACACATTCTGTGTTCATATGCATATTTGTTACAACATATCACGTTGGGGCGCGTGAGTATGTGTTGAGTCAGTCCGTTGAATTAATTCTCTTTACACACAAGAAGCAATTCAGCACACGCTCTCGTTTGTGAATCCTCATTCTGATATCTCTATATATATTTGTACATATACATATATACTTATGTATATATATATATATAAGCATATATGGAACTGTTTTGTATATAGCGCACATTAAAGCATTGATTGGATATTAAATACAAGAATGTGTTTTCGAGCCATACCTTGAAGCATAACAGATTCTGTGGCATGCACATAGTGTTTCCAAAGCACCGCCTTACCTTCGTGGACACATGGTTGCCGTCGTCATCGTCGACACCCTCGCCCTCCTCGTCGGTGTGCGGGCATAGGCGTTGATGATTCACGCTGTCATCGTCATCATTGACCACCACCGACGATGGGCTCGGATTTTGATGGGGAATGTGTTCGTTGGGACTAGGTGCTTGTAAGGCGCTCGCGTTGCAAGCTCCGAACGATAGCGAATCCTGACCGACGGTCAGTGCTAGAAGCAAATCCCAATTAACTGAATTACCAAAAAGTGATGTCTCCCATTTGGGGCTCAATTGTACATACCCGAACTGCGTTGTATGTCCTTGAGGCCTTTCTCAATGTTTACGCCAATGGTCGAGCTGGAACGCGAACGATCTGTGCATTCCTCGGGCAGTTGGTACACGTACAATTCCTTCGCTGTCAACGGCTTAATCTTCTGACAACCCAAGAGAATTTGTCGCATCTGCGAATTCCAGACTTCACAGATCAACATTACGTTTGGACTCAAACCACAAAGCTGCGACAATTTGTGCTTCAGGTCAATGTATTTCGCTTCGGAATTCAAGCGTAGCCCGAATTTGACTGGCACCGAACCATCCAGTAATATGACTGCCAGAGAACAAGGGCTATTAAATTCAACATCCACACACATAACTTACGATCCTACCAAGCACTTCGAAGTACACATAGTTTTCCACGGGCAGCGGCAGGCTGAGCAAACTGAACGGGTCGAAGCGTACCGATTCGCGGCCGCAGCACAGACAGCTGACTTTCGACTTGAGTTGACCGTAGAACAGATCGATAATGATAGACTGGTTGCGGGCATGGTGTTGGGCCCACGCTTCGGCGGCCACAATTTTGTCGGGCCGCCCGTTGGAGTCCTTCAGTTCGCTGTACGGCTTGTCCATGACACGGTTTAGATCTTCGTGCAAGGCATCCAGAAACCATTCCAGCAGCTCCTGCGAATCATGCTGACCGCCTCCGGCAAATTGAGGGGCATGCTTCGTGATGCAGAAGCGCAATTTTAACGGTGCCACCGACCGTGTGCTGGTGGACCACACTTCCTTAAGCAGCTCGCCGTACCGGATGGCCAACTGGCCGCCTGTGCCCAGCCGATTGGCTGCGTTCAATTCGTACTGATGCATGTTGCGGTGAAAGTACTGGGCTAGCGGTTGTGTGTTGAAGAGCACCTGCAGTGCGGCGTTCATAAAGCAGGTGTTGCCCAAATTGTGCAGTCCCGTTGCGCCCGGCACATGCACCGACATTATGGACGATTGTGTCATCCGCCGATTGCCGCCGCTTCCCAATGCAGCCCCCGAGACCTGGCTCAACGACAGCGAGCCCAATTCCTCGGGCCATGTGAGGTCCTTGTTGCGGATCTCCAGCAGCAACTGGTCATCGTCGCGGATCTGTAGCTCTTGCAGGGACATGTTCTCCTCCTCCAGGAGAACCGCCCCATTGTCCAGTGAGCCGGTTGGAATGTGCCACAAACGGACATCTTCGATCCTCAGGCGCAATTGGTCACACAGAAATTCGCCCACTTGCCGTACGGTCGCCAACCGCGTGAAGGCGGCCGTATACGCCAAATACCGTTTCGGCGGTTGTAGCACATTCGACGATGTTATTGCCGCATAGCCACCGCCCGATGCCATCACACCATAGCCGCCTTGGGTAGAATTTAAAATCATTGGATTCCCTAATTCCCACACGTAACGCAACAACTTACCGGAGACCGCGCCCCAGCTGTTCAGGTTCGAGACATTCGAATTGTTTTGATGCAACAATATACGCAAACTCAAGGGATACATTTCCAATTCCATTTCACTCGAGTTGGTAGGTTGGATAACCTGAAAAGACGACGCAAATTATTTGTGTAATCGTACCAAATTACTTCGGAGGGGAAACGAAACTTCCAAACATACCTGGCGCGGTAGCGGCACATTGTCACCATACCAGCGGTTGAGGGCTTTCCACAGCGATTTAGGCACCAATTCGAAATCATGGTTCTGCACGGGGAGCGTGTCCCTTCTCAAATTTCCCCCCTCACCGGTAAGAGTGCGAACATTTTTATAGGGATTCGGTATTATTAAGTTTGTGTTGTCAATGGGACCCGGCCGCAGACCGTAATGGCGTCCTGTGGATATGCCACTGCTGGCGGACCCTTGAAAATGAGAAAATAGTGGTAAAAAAAGTTTTATGGGTCGTTGGCCTTAGATTGAAGATTGACAAAATGTTCGTCCGCTCTCACCTAGACTGCAATCGTCGACTGCATTGTTGGTGTCACCTACAGAGTCCATGGAATTCGAGTTGAAGCTCTCGTCGCACACCAAAGCCTCGTCGATGGCTACCACATTTAAGTTGCGCTGAATCGTGGGCGACTTGCGGCAGTACTCGCACGGTGTGCTTGACGCTTGAGTGTAGTGCATCCAAGACTGCCACCAGTCGTGCGAGATCAAATACCAGAACTGACCCACTCGGTACTTTCGTCGTTGTTCGCGTTTAAGCCAGCCTCGCACTGTGAAGATGGCAATGCATGTAGTGGTGTGTAATACAACAGGGGAAATCATTGCACTTACCAATGTCATATTCCATATGTTTACATTGAGGCCACAGGCCAAACACAATGTGACACACTTCGAATGTCAGGTCCAGAAATGGCTGCACCAACTTATAATTGCTCTCCATACTCCACATCATGAAGTCCTCCACAGCGAGCGACACGTTATCGCTGGAAACAAGCGTCTGCTGACCTTCCTCACCGTTTTTGCGTGGTACCTGAAAACGATTTTAGCAAATAACCCGACAAAGCAGAAACGTCATTTGCCACTGCACGTACCCCATTACTTGTGGCCTTCTCCGTAAGTGTTGGCAACTTTTTACGAGCCGCAAACATGAGCAGATCGTTGACGACGTCTTGTGTGTTAAGATCCTTGAATAGATTCGCGTTGCGATTCTCTTTGGCGACAAAAAGCAGAACGCTTATCATTTGCATGCACTCGTCATGATTCAGCACACCGTCACAGTCAACGTCGAAGATCTTAAAACAAACTGAAAAGCAGTCCCGCTGTCATTCACCACTCATAGAAAGCAAACCGTCACGCATACATACATCGAGTACGCTCAACGCCCGGGCCCCGGCAAGCCGCGCTGACCCCACAACACAACTCTTTGAAGTCGATGTGGCCATCACGGTTTTCGTCGAACGCATTGAATAGACCTATCAACGCGTTCTTTGGTATCGGCGGACTAATTAACGGCCCCAGGTATTGCAAATCCAACTGGCCGTTCGGAGAAGTGTTCTTCAGGCGCCAGAATTCCTTCTCCAAATCACCAATATCCTACATGTATGTCACTCAATCATTAGCCACGTGCCCAGGGCAAGTGTAGGTCAGGGCGACACACTTACCTTTTCCTCGAGATGAGTTACACCGGCAAGGCTCTGGTAAAATGTGGGGGTCTCCAACTCGGATGTCAGGCTTATGCACGTATCGGACAGCAGCCATTTAGATAGAATAGTGGCGTTCTTGTGTTGCAATATCCATTCTTGAAATTGCTCAAAATTAACGCGGTCACTGTGGGAGAACAACGAAACGCTCTCCAAGCTGGGCAAATTCATCGCTTTCATATAGTCAGATTTCACGATGTAAGTGCCCGTATCATTGCAGTACAAATTCCATAGGAATCTAAAATAGCAAAGTTAACGAAAGTGCACACAGCAATATTGGCCAAAACCAATCACAACCTTGTTTTCTCCTCCTCGGCGCCTCGGGTGAGCAACACAAGCCCGCAAAGTAAATCTTTGAAAGTGATGCCTTTGGGAGTGCCGCCGCAGGCACTGTACAACAGGTCTGTGACACTGTTCGGTACACCCTCGCACAGGACATCATGCTGGAATGCATTGCGACTGAGATACAGGCGTCCCACTCCAGCCGACTTCTTGAAAGCGTCCTTCAGACGATGCAACTCCGACTCGGATACTAAACAATATAACCAAACATGATATAGGGGAACAATTAACAATAATGTAACCGTTTTCAATATTCCACACCCCCTCTCGAGGGTAAAACAATTTCACCCATATAATGTGTAATTATGTTAAAACGGTGTTTGTTATTTTGTCTTATTTAGTATTTATAAAAATAATTGCCAATATCGACCAGCCGTTGACGTAAATTCAAAGATTGTCCCGTAAGAAATTGCCGTCTGTGTCCGAATGGACTTCAAATAGGTCTGTTTGCTGGCATATGTTTTGCCACTCATTAGAGTGGCCGAGTCCTGTTCTGTTCTGTGGAAATGTGGGGATGGAGGTAGGGAAAATCGATTTTTCAATCAACATCAAAACGAATCGCATCTTAATTGGTAAATTTAAAATGACTCATTGATGGTACGGTTTAAACCCGTACAAATCAGAACACTTATAAAATCACACATATATATTTGTATATATGTATGACTTTTCACAAACACACGCAAAAGATAAACAAAGTATTTACGATGGCAAGATCGATTGAGCCAAGTCCCTCCTGATCAAGGTTCTTTAGATGACTGTGTGTATACGTGAGTGGAGCGACTCTAGCTGGGTGGGACACGACAACGGCAGCAAGGTAAATAGTGAATATTAGGAACTTGTTATCTGAATATTCGAAAACTATGTCGGCGACATGCGTCACAATCTCGACCGCAATCTCTATTAAATATAATTTTAATTTATAATTATATACATGTACATTTGTATGGTTGGTGTGTGGTAACACTTTGCTTAGAATAATTACAAATGAGTGCACAATGGAGTGCCGTTGAGTTGAGTGGAAGTGATTTTATCTTTGCGCCGTTGTATTGTTATGTATGCGTTATGTTTGTTGTGTGTTCACAAGTGAGACGACAATTCCAAAAGGTATATTTCTTTGAGTTGTAGGGAAAAACAAATTGAGCAGCAAATGCTATTTTAATTGCAATTGCAACTGTGCTCAATGGAATATTTACATGGATGCGGTGGGAACGTTTTGCGTTTTTTGTGGCCCCCGAGTTTTGCAACACACACATTAACACACACACAGTAACGAATGCAAAGTGTTGGACTTTTTTCTGTGACGTCACGTTACTTCAATTGCTCACAAAAAACCCCCTTGCGTCTTTCGACACCAAGACTTATGCCAATACCAAAGCACGAAAACAACAGCATTTCATCTATCGAACGACCAAAGCATTCTGTCTTATTGAATAATTAATGATAACAAGAGAGAAAGAGATGGAACAACATAAAAAAAAACACAACAACAACACAATACCAACTACAACACATGGGCAAAAAAACAGTCTTTGTACAATTTAAATAAGCACTTATTGATATAGATAAAGCACATTGCTAAATACCTCTTTTGATGGCAATTTCATAACTAATACATGATGGTTTGGACTCCTTGGCTCCCATTGCTCCAAAATTACTCCAGCACCACCACCACCACAACGACGATGACCTGAACGCGAATGCACTGTATTCCTTTGTGTCCTATGTGTTGGTGTACGCACTGCGGCGCACATAACTACAACCTTCTTTTCCAACAATATTTTCCAAATATCCAAACGGTGAGCACACTACACAGAAATTCTCATTCTTATCAACGGTACTGTTGCACGATATATCGTATGTTGTTTTTGTTTATAACAATTGTTGTTCGATTGTCTCGAGACCCAGACTTACGAAAACAAAATAAAAATAAAAAAAATTACAGAGAATCCCGATACCGATTTATCCAGCAGACATTCATGCCACAACCCTAATACCGAGTACAAGTAAAAGTAATCGACTACCTGATGTAGTGGCACCACCACAGGACGCATTTTCAAGTGATAAAAAACTCTTATTTTCTTGTGATTCAATATTAAATAAAACTGTGTTAAATTGTAGACATTATCAAATATTGGAAATGTAGTGGAGTTAAAATCACTATAGTCTACAACGTTACGTGGAATCATGAACGATATATTTTTAAAATAACATCAAAACTATGTCAAAATTCAACAATTCTCCGAAGCTGAATTATTTCTCAAAATTCGATTTGTTGTGTGTATATTTTGTGAATTGTGTGAAGGAAAATCCGCTTTGCTTCTCTATGTGCATACATATGAATATTCAATATGAATTCATTTAGTTGAATTGTTTTTGTTTACATGTGTTTTTTCGCCGCACGAATTGCATGAGCAAAGTATATCGAAATTGAGATCCCATATTGATTGATTGAAATGAAAGAAAACGTCTAAAATTAACTCCATCTCACAACAGATCGTGTTTTGAAGCTTTCATGAACTAAATAAAAACTTTACAAAATATTTGCTCTGTGGTAATTGCGATACGAAATATTGATGCAGTTTGATTGATATTTATATACAAACTGTTCAATTAAAAATTTATTTGAAATACATTTGTTCGGCGGCAAAAGTAATTTGTTGTTTTTTTATGAAAATTTTCAACAAAATTATTGTACAAAAATACATGTGACTCATTAATAAAATATTAATTGAACATTGATTACAATGAAATGCTAAGAAATTTGAAATGCAACACTGAGCAACACGTACAGAAATCGTTCAACAATATATGTACATGCATATAAACACACATATATACGTCTATACATATATATATATATTTTTGAGTTTTGGTTTTGTCATCTGCAACTTTGTATAGAATTAAAACTAAGTACATATATATTATTTTCATAAACTGACGCGTTTCAGCGTTTATACATCACACAATTTAAAGTAAAACGAATTGATTTTCCGTTTCGAAGCATCATTTTGTTTATCGTAATCTGCGTTGGTAGTTCGTCGCCATTTTCTTGCTTTCTACTGCGCCAATTTACTTCAATACTATAAAGTTCTCTGATCTCACACGCCAACAGAAAGAAAGACAAAAAAGTACACATATTCTTTTTGTGTTCGTTCGCTCGTTCGTTGGTAGGTTCGTTCAAAGATTTGTGAGTGATTTCATATGGTGTGCTGGTCGCTGATATAAGCGCAAACTCTGGACTAAAGGGCATACGCATACTTTGACTTTCCAAAGGGCAGTGACAGTGGCTGTGGCAGACGACAATGGCCAAAACCTATGACTACCTGTTTAAGTTGCTTCTTATAGGAGACTCTGGCGTCGGGAAAACATGCATCTTGTTTCGTTTTTCGGAAGATGCATTCAACACAACGTTCATATCTACAATAGGTGAGTGAAGTGCACATTATACATATACACATATCTACAATGGAACCGTATAGCGCTCCCGCAACATCACTCATACACCACACTCTTCAGCACCTTCCCCACACACTCATACACCACACTCTTCAGCACCTTCCCCACACACTCATACACCTTTTTCTCTTTCACATTAGCCTAAACTTTGACGTTCAGGTGAATTAGGGAACGATTGTGTTGATGTGTTGGCTATTCAGATGCTCTTCTTCTTCTTCATATTTTTGTTGATACTTGCGTAGTGGTTGTCTGCTAAACTTTTATATTGTTGTTCTTTGCTACTACTACTATACAATCTTATGAAATGACTGACCAATTATCATAATTACAACGACAACATTCAATTATATACAAACATATCTTTATGACCAAATCATTTTAAAAAGAATACGAGTGACAACGAAAGTGACTCATATTTTGTGGGTTTGGTTCAGTTTGGAATTCAATTTGTTTATCATTAATTGTTGGGTGCAGCGTTTACAATGAAAAATAGCATTAAAAGAGACGCTCACAGTTCAATCATGTTTTCGACAAATGACATATTCATATTAATTAAAAAGGACACTTTGCTGATAAAAACAATGCCACATTCCACCGGAAATTTTCTGTTTGTTCTAGTTTTGTCGTTTTCAGAGGGAACGATGCCAAATTAAGTTGTCTTTTTTTTGTGGTTTTCCCCTACTTTAATTACTTGTTTGAACTAGGCAACTATATATGCGCATAAATCTTTTTTTTGTCCTTTTCACGTATTTCTTATAAAAATGTTTTGTTTTGTTCTTTTCTTCACATTGTAGGTATTGACTTTAAAATTAGAACAATAGAATTGGATGGAAAGAAGATTAAACTGCAAATTTGGTACGTTCGTGTGCAGCAATAATCGGAATGCATACGGCACGGCACTCGGTCACGGTACTGTCAACATTCGCAGTGCAACCATTATAGGGATTTCGTACACCTGATAAAAGACAGTTCTGTGGCCTTTTGCTGTGCATTATGTGCCCATTTTGATTTACCCTACATGTATATATGTTTCCGCCTCATGCAGGGACACAGCTGGTCAGGAACGGTTTAGAACAATCACAACCGCCTACTATAGAGGTGCGATGGGTATAATGCTCGTGTACGACATAACGCAGGAGAAATCCTTTGAGAACATCAAAAATTGGATACGAAATATCGAGGAGAACGCATCGGCGGACGTTGAAAAAATGCTCCTAGGCAATAAGTGTGAACTAAACGAGAAACGCCAGGTAGGCATTCGTTGCGCCATATCGCAATCGCAACTTGGCATTTGGCTTTTACGATTTTCCAAAAGGAAATAGTGTGGTAGATGTTTAAGTGTCCTTTGGGTAGCTTTTTGAAAATGTATTTTGCCTTGTAGGTGTCTCGAGAGCGCGGCGAACAGTTAGCTATCGAATACGGAATTAAATTCATGGAAACATCTGCAAAAGCTAGCATCAATGTTGAGGAAGCCTTTCTCACTTTGGCAAGTGATATTAAAGCTAAGATGGAGAAGAAATTGGTATGGCATTATCGGGTTGTGCACATTTTGCGTTCGAATTCTATTGGTTTATGTCATATAGGAGGCGAACAATCCACCGAAGGGAGGTCACCAACTCAAGCCAAGCGAGCCCAGAAAAACAGAGAGTTGGTTATCAAGGTGCAGTCTACTTTGACGAGGTAATGCCGATCGAAGTTTCATGTTGTCTTGTTTCGTCGAACAAGAGCCCATAACCGATGTAATAATATTAATTATATTAATCGTACGAAATGCTATGTTCATGATAGATGTTTAATTAAAAAAACATAAACTGAAAAACAAATTATATATACATATATAAACCTAAACGTAAACACAATATTGAATGATAATGCGATCCGAGGATTTACATACATACAAATATATAACGTAAATTAGTTATGACTTAACAATATTACATACAAATAATCATACCAACATACATTAGAGTACATGAAATCTCCGATCGCACGGAGATGCAATAGCCCCAAAAAATACGCTGTTCAAAATGGTTATTCTTAGAATTCCTCCCATGACCTTCCAAAACAATGTCATCGCAATGTCATCGAGTTACATCGCTCCCGTCCAAAAGAGGAACTTTCAGCCGTAGTTGGTCCTATACTCATTTGGTAAATTCTTCGGTTTGCGAAATTCGTTATGAATTGTGTTGTAAACGTTGCCACATAGTGGAGGGTATTAATAGTAGTGGTAAAGACGCATGACTCATGGGTATATAATTGTATATACTTTATACTTTTAATATATATAGGTATTTTAATTGTATCTCCTGTATTTAATTTTAATTGTACTTTTCTGATGTTATGAATTTATTTTTCTAATTTTCTACATAACGAGCTTATTGAACACACTCGACACAATAGGATCCTGTTCAATTTACAAGAATGTGTGTGGAAACACTACCACTACGCTCACACGTTTCAATATTATTCAACATTTTATAAATAAATATACATTTTTGCGAATGCCAACAATAGAATCGTCATCGTTAGATTAAACTTAGTGGGGGCACAAGACGAAACAAAACCAACAAATTCTCTAAAAACGCACATATCTTGGCATCATCAAAATCATTCAAACGGGTTTCTGTTTGTTTTTAGGTTATTTTATGTTCAATATAAAAATCGTTTCATAACTTCCATGTTCCACAGAACCGCAGCGGCTGTGCATCCCAGCGGGCCAGTCAAATGCCCATAATTCGAATACGAATTTCGTTGCAATTATTTCATGTAACAATAATTTTTAGCACACCAAACACTTTGTAATGTTGGATTCAAATAAGCATATGAACCCAATAATAACTAATTTTACACTTGTATGTAATTCTGTACGATGGGGATTTGAATGATGAACTCAACACGAAAAAAAAAAAAACAATGCATAATGCACATTTTGATATTTACTGATATTGTAATTAAAAATTTGTATACTTATTCATAATGGTNTTGATATTTACTGATATTGTAATTAAAAATTTGTATACTTATTCATAATGGTATGGCGTTTCAATTAGTGAACACAGTGGCAAAAGGTGATGTACTGTATAAATAAAATTGCACTAAGAGACGATCGAAGACGCCCGGGAAATATATGTGAGCAGTAATGCACGGCTCTTTTGGGGGATCGGAATGGGACATAGAACAAATGCCTAAATAACGCCAATAAAATTGCTATTAAAATTTTGTGACTGCACGTTTTTACCGTTGATGAGTTCCTTCTTGCTTGTGCAATACCAACCAACATTAACACTAGATATACCAGGCGGGTCAAAA
>JXPZ01030503.1:0-11115 GCA_001014575.1 Themira minor
TGAAAAGAAAAAAATCTATACCGAAATTTGACTGTGCATTCTTATAGCAATATATTTCTCTTTTCGGCTGTCTCACCTGGCTTAATAAAATATAAGCAAAGTAAATGACAAAAGTTCACATTATGACTATTCGCTGAATACTGGAAGAGCAGGTGTCATCTCATTATGAAAAAAATCAATGTTTGCTTATTTCAACAAATTTTGGTATGTGGAGTATGAATGTAGTGAGTGTAATAAAATTTAAATGTGCCATTAAATCCTTTATATTATTTTCGTTTTCAGATTGTTGTTCTCCTCAGAAGTAGTTCCTTCGTTTCGTGTTGATGGAATCTGGCCAATTATTTATTGTATTGTTGTGTCACTCCGCCAGTCATTATCTTGAAAATCATTTCAGGTATGTAAATAATTTGCAAGAGATTATTCTCTTAAAATTCCACACAATAATCTCGAAACCAAAAATTTCTTAATCGTTCTTGTGGTTGATGACGATAAGCATTTTTCACCTGATCTGAATGGCGGGAAATTTATTCAATGCATTTAGATAACAATATTATAAATAGCAACGATAAAACAGTTAGACGGTGTGGAAACATTTCAAAGCCAAGTAGCCAAACATATTTTTATCGTTTTGTTCTATAAAATTTAGGAATGTAGCCTAGCCAAGCTCAGAGGTTTCAATTCTATTGCATTTTTGTACATTCCATCATTATGAAAAGTCCTTTCCCACCAAAGGATTACTGTATACATGTTTTAAACGCTAACTATACTAAGGTATTATAATATCGAGGACTGATGAAATCATTAAAATGTTCGGCTATCAATTTTGGTATTTGCACATCTTTTATTATACAAATTTATTAATTATAGCTGTTTCTTTTCCTTTCTCAAATAAACATATACAGTTTTAAAATTAGATTTTAAGAAAATTAACTATTAACAAAAGTGAACTCTTTTTAATACATCTGTCCGCCTGAACACAACACTATCATAGCGAAAAAAGCAAAAACAGTTAAAGGAAGAAAAAGAGAGGGTAAAACGTCCCAAAAAGGACTAATAAAATAAAATTATCTTCTTTGCGCACAGAGAACACAAACCAGCCATGACAAAACACACCCTTTAGGTCACGTACAAAATCGCACTTACGTAAAAAAAATGTTTTGTGTGTATTTTTTATCATTATAGTCCTGTCGTACACAATATGAAAATTGTACATACTTTAAGTGCCAGTTAGCAAGCAAGNACATACATACGTACATACTTTAAGTGCCAGTTAGCAAGCAAGCAAGATAGTAGAGAATTCTTAAGTTGATAGACGAGTATGCCTTTTTATAATACTTTGTTTTTTATATTTACAGCAAACAAGCGAATCCCACAACAATATCCACAGGTATTCCCTAATATAAAAACCTTTTGTATAATTTCATAAAAAAATTGCAAAACACTAATTTCAAGAATTACTAAGTTAAAAAATTGTGTTTGAAATAACAGTTTTCCAATGGATTTTCATGTCGTTTCAATTTAATTCTTTGGTAAATAGGAAAAGGACCATGAAAATCTGTTCTATAAAAACGAGACATTTAAGACTCGATTAGGCACATTTTTTTTTTATCGTTTTTGAGGGTTAGAAAATTCAGGAATGAAGGCAAACTAAAGGGATAAATTGCTTTGAACATTTTAACATTTTAAGAAGAAAGCGTGTAATTAATGTAACCTATTTAAATACCACCATAAAAGAACATTACATTTTTTAAGTGTTAAATCTCGAAAAATACGTTTTTTTAGACGTTTAGTGAGGTTTTTTTTTAGCAATAATTGGTGTTTTTATCAATACAATGAATATTGTTTTACGATTGAAGATAAGGTTAATCGTCCAAATTGACCTGATTTATTCGTGAACAACTAGTACAATTTACACAGTACTTGTCTGTACCTACTTTCCTTAATACGTACGTTTTTATAAGGTTGGGAAATTATTATGCTAAATTGAATCCACGTAACGAACAATGGAAACAACAACAAATTTCTTTTTACTTGTGCACCTTAAAAATTAGCAAATAAAAGTAATTGAATTGTTTATACAAAAATAATCGTTATAATAATAATGAGCTCTAAAGACGAAAAGGAGTGCCCCATTTCTATGCTAATCGAAGTAATTTGACAGATATCTCGAAACGAAACTCGCGAACGAACTAAATTGCCCACGAGAGGTGAGTCAGTATCAAAAATTGCTTATGAAAAGCATAACATAAAGTTTCGACGAGAATTTGAATATTTTAATAACTTTTGACAACCACGGTGACGGGGTGGCGATGGATAAGCATATTTTGTAGATTAAGCATAAAGTCAAAGATTTTTGAAGAGAAGGCTATGGTTGAAAATTTGAATATTTTCAAAATAATAAAACGACGGGTGAGAGGTGGTTCTTGAAAATGACAATGCCTATGCTGTTGATGATGTCGTATACCTTGACATTATGCGGATGGCGACACACAAACTTATTATTATGCGTGATCTTTTTCGTCGAAATTCCCATTTATACAATTTACTGTGTTACTTTTCCTTCAGTTGGGAGGTTTTTTATGGTTATTCATAAGTTCCATAACATTTCTTCACCGTCACAGATGCAATGCAAAAATTTTAATCCTTTTAATGAAAATTAGTTCCTCTCAATAACGTTTAATATATTTGGCTTCAAGCCTGAATTCGCTCTGTTTGCGCGTTTCATGTTGTTTACACGAATTATCATAATTTCTGTTTGCCACCCTAAAACAACACTTTAATTTTTCGTTGGTTGTTTTTAATATTTGGCTTCTTAGTGCAGAAAAGTCAAAGGGTTGAGAAAATGTGACTTCCGAAGATACACATTTGCGTATTTGTGTACTGTGGAAAAAGCCAGAGCATCAATTTTATTAATTAAAATTATAATGCATTTCAATTCCATTTTCATTTACCATTGGCAAACACAAAGGAGAATTAAAGGACCACCACCAGAATTTGATTTACAAAGCCCACTGTATTAGGCTCGAATCGTATTTACAACTTTTTAAAAAACTTTATCATAAAACTTCTTGGAGCCTATAAACTGGACATTGTCGTGTAAAATTTCAATCGAAAAACACAACAAATTTTTCGCTGTTATATAAAACTTTTGTTAGTATTTTCTTCTATCTCAGTTATGCTAGTCCTGCACAGAGCGTCACGGACAAGATAAAACTTTCTGAGCTGAATAACCTGAATAATAATCAGAGTTTTCGTCAACATAATAAGATAGCGATTGAAACAAAAATCTATATTCCGTCTTTACGTAAAAATCCACACAAACGTGCAGAAATCGATATTTTACCCATTATAGCCACGCAAAACAGAAAGTAACACTTTTTGTAAGAAATAAATTTTGATAGAGGAATAAGATCCTTCTTGAATTTTGTCAGGAACTTAATTTGGAAATGTTTTTGAGAGGCCCTAAAGTATTTTCAATGTTGGAGAAATTCGGTTTTAGAACAAATGCCTGCAATAGAACTGGCAACTGTATTGACTTATTACCTTTTCTAATTGGTCTTACAAATTTCAGTCAGCTTTTAGATCGATATTAATTATTGCTGAATCGTTGCCACTGATATGGGAGTAACGATACCCATTAATATTAAAAGAAAATTAAAAGTCATAAAAAACAGATGCGCTAGCGTAGCACATTTTAAATAACGACACGATAACACCTTTTTTACCTTTCCCTTCCAACAAATCACAAAAATTATAATAACGACTTTGGCAGATAAAGTTTTAATGCTTGGTTTTTTTTTAGAATGTTGCAGTGCTCAGGGTAAATTGTTTAGATTTCAGCTTGAATAATATTTGGTGGTTGCATATTCTTTGTTAATACTTCAAAATCCTCACCACAACTTAATGACATTTTGATTTCGGTTGTGTTGGTAGCAAGATGGAAGTAGTAAAATTCGCGAACTAACCTTCAGGTGATCCATTATTTGGCCTCCATGTTTTGTCCATTTAGACGACAACGTGTTGGTAATTCCATTGACATTACCCGCGTATTCCAACCAAAGCCATTACGGTTGTCTGCGCTCTGAGGTACGTCCAATTTTGTATTTTGTTTCTAGCTTTCTTACCCGTAAGAAATATTGAACAAAATGTGGAAACGGAGTTATTCTTCAGGAATATGTATACGTTCGGTTTTAATGGGCTGTAATAAACTGAAAAGAAACAAAAAATAAAGAAGAATGAAAAGTTTAATTATATGAAAGTGCCCTTACAGAAAACATTTCATAGGCCTTGTCTGTATTTATCTTGGCAAGCTGAATGAATGACTAACTGGCTGGTTGACTCTACAGTTATTGTCACAGGAACAACAAAGTAAATGAACAAAAATGTTTCGACTTTTTCACAAAAGGCGGTCCTTACTGATGGCGCTCTGCTGATCTATGAGTGTATGAAGCGTAAAATTCAAGTAATTGTCAACGGTACACACTCTGTGATATATTCACCCACGTCATAGATAATACACATGATAATAATGGAATGTAAGGGGAAGTTATAAGAAGGGAACTTTAAAAATAAGACGAATAATTTATTTTAAACTCTTTTGAAAGGATAAAGGTGACTATGCAGATCCGGACGCCACATTAAGGCATCACGAGTACAAATTAAATAAATTTAAAGGATGTATGGTGCTCCCTTCAGCAAAGAATTCGCTGAATTGTAAAATTTGATAAGTAAAATGTCACAAAGTCTTACACACATCTTTTAAAGTATTCCATGTATGACTTTGACGTGTCTTTATGGTTGCCTTATCATGCGAAATTAAGGAGAACTTATTATTGCACACACACACCATTTCTTTTCAACACTCAAAATAGCTTTGCCAAATTTTTTGCTCTGTGGTTGTAGCCTACATTTTATTAAGTGGTTGGAAATATTAAAACTTTACATTTTCGCAGAAAGGTTTTTTAATACGACCTTTCCGTATTTACAAAACCATAAAAAATTATCCACAAACTCATATCACACAGTTGTATGTGTCTTTTAAAATTTGCAGCTACCATTGTGAATTGTTTCAATTTATATTTTGTATTTTTTATAAGAAGTGTCTTTGATTGATTAGAAAATGTCAGTTATATGCAAAACTTTAGAATAAAGTGAAAAAGTAACCACCCTTCGTACGGCACCCCATTGTCAAAACATCACTCAGCACCCATAATGAAGGGGCATTTGAAAAACTGGCCGCTTTGGTTTTGATTTGATAAGCCCAACTGAACGACACTGACGTGCACAGAATCCATGAAAAAGTAGTGTCATTTAGTAGCTGTACCAATGGTAGAAACAAAATATGGACGATATAAAAGAAAATGTACAAAAGAGTGCAAAGAAATAGAAAATTCGTAAAAAAAAAGGAACAAAATGCTTTATCGTTTATATTTAAGTTTAAAAAATGGCAAGCGATTAATTTAATAGAGACAAAAGCATCAGCAAATAAATGGAAATGAGGAAAGAAAGCAAAGGTTGGCTTACACTGACATACGTAGGGGATGTTCTGTTTTATGGAATGCATTTTTAAAAGCTAAAAATGGTAATATAGACATTTATCTTATTTTTGTAAAAAAGAGAGTCTTATTCTATTCTTTAAAGAAATTTATGGAATAATGAAATTCTTATAAACATACCATGGACTCTTGATGGCCTTTTCTTTAGTTTTGCCTTATCTAATTGAATGTAATGAATCGAAAATGTAAAAAAGAAAACCCTCAATCCTACCCTTCATAAATTATTACAAATAAATTGTATTTCATCCTTAAATTATTCTGAAAAAGGTTTTTTTTACACTCGGGGACATGTGGCGTATGTGTGGTTGTTTGCGTGGGAGAGTAGAAATGTTAAATTCTTTGTTTCCGCAACCAATCAGCAATCAGCTTGTTTGCCATTGGTTGCTTTTGATGCTCCCTGGTAAATGCCTTTAAGCTCCGAAATCCAATAAATGGGGATATTCATGAAAGTATTGATTACTAAAAGAATTTATTATTTATTTAAGCAATAATATCTTATGGGTTTCAGTACGAATCTGAGCAATCGTTTTCCCGTTTGAAAGCGTTAATAAAGTAAAGAATATTTTAAGCGGCTTTTAAAACAGTACAAAAAAACTTTACAAGAATTTATATATACATACTTTAATTATTGTTTTGCAATCATTTTACTTTATCTGCTAAGACTTACAAGTATATTCATTATATTATGATGAAATATATTCATACAACAATTTCTCTATAATACCTGACATTAAAAATACATTACCGGTGTACCAACAATACACCAGTTCCACATGTACCATAATCATTACACCACGAAGCTAGAAAAGTGTGAAAATAAATGTTACTAATGCATAAAATTCGTAGCTATTGTCACAATATTTTATAATCTTAGCATGTCACAGATATAACCAGCGGACTTCAAAGTTATACTCTTTATTACTTAGGCAAGGTTTAAAAATGGTTAGATGAGGCTCATCGCTTTTAATGTGTCCTCAAAACAGTCTATACAAAATAAAAATAATCCGCATTATCTATTATCGCCAAGGAGGGTAAAAATGTATAAACAAGCAAATTCGTATTTCAGGCAGGCAATAAGCCCGCTTGTTGGTTAACAATTAACAAAAAGTTAATGGAAAATTATAATTTTTAGCAGAGAGCACATTTGTTAATTTAAAACTCTGAAAAGTGCGTCAGCGTCCTTCAGATGCTGAAATCGTGTGTCTTTATAAAAGCGCGTGCTTGTGCCAACTCCCCAAAGTAATAAATACCTAAGAACACCCTAAATCTACTGTAAAATAATAAGACAGCAGCCTACGTCGTGCTCGAACGACACGAAATGCTTTTAAAACACGGCTCGAAAGTAATTTCACAACTCCATTCATTATCATTGTCGTGAAAATGCAAAGGTTTCTTGACTATGGTTCTGGGAGTACGTGTGTAAATTATAGTTGCCACCCTTATTACCCCTATATATATTAGTGACATATAAGATAATTTGCCCAAAAACACCTCCTGTTGCTATTTTAAAGTCTCATTAATATCTTATGAAACCCTTCTATAAATATGGAGCTAACATGAGCATTCGTTTCTAGTTAAGTAAAAAGTCATTAGACAACTCTGGCAATAAATTTTAGCGTTTTTTTCCAAATAAACCTCTTTATGCTCCTCTACTATACTTACTACAAATCGTATGTCTTATAATCTTATGTAGTCTAGTATTTGTTTCATGGTATTTTTTAATAGGATTTCATACTCGGTGTTTCGTATCAATGGTGGTAAATTTTAAAATTTGTTTATTTACATTATTCTATTTATGTACAAAAGCTACCAAATAATTTATTCTATCCTATATCATTTGCTTATACTTCCATTGTATATACGCTATCTCTTTATACTATTCCCTTTTGAGTTCCTACCCTTGCTACACAATACATTTAACCTACTTTTTGGTTAAAAAAGCTAATTATCAATTTTTGTAAATGAAAAACTTGGCCAAACTATTCACACATGCCAGCTTATTTAGGAAGGGCCCTACCCGCTTGTACCGTGTTGACAACATTCGCCTCCCCACTCGGAGCAACGCGATTGCTTAATATAAATAATTGCTTTGACACATGCAATTTTTAAATTTCCAAAGCATTTGCTAATTAGATGCAAAGTTTTTTGTCCTACTGCACAATTTTTCAAAAATGACGAAACTCATGAAGAGGGGTAAATGGGTGTGTGTTCCATTTTATGCTGCTTTTAGTGTCATTAAGAAGATGATACTGGAAAACATTTGCCTGCTTTCAATAATAAAATTATTTAATTACAATTTCGCTTGTTGAAACAGTGGATTGCCAACACAACAGAACGAAACGTAAGGTCAACAAAAATGAAATAAATGTGCGATTATTTTCTAACTCAATGTAAATATAATGAAATAAGTGAAACAATTTTGAGCGGTCAAGGTGTGATTGTGAAACAGTATTGTATCAAAGTAAAATTTCCCTCAAGGACTCGATGGCGTGCGAACGACGGAATTCTTAACTAATTAACAGCTTTGTATAGAACATAGGTGTGCAATAACCAGAAAATTATGAATGGAAATATACGTTTACGTTTATTTGTCGGAGGTAAGCAGGAGGGGGGCATCCCATCATTCCCTAATATTCTCATGATATAACGCTAAAATTAAATGAAATTAGCAAAAATATTTGAGTGTAAAATGTTGAGTTACAATGCCAAAAACAGCTTTTACCACAATAAAAATAAATAAAAAATAAAAATAGTACATGCAGCTATAAATTGCGGGCGACTCTTTTTTGTGGAGTGAACAATAGTTTCATTAAACGTTTACAAACATCCTTTGACAAACGCTTAGCATATGATCTTTCTATATATAATTTCTGAGTATATGTCAAAGGCTTTTTGAGTACAAAAGGCCTGAGTTTGGTTCATACTTTAACTTATTTTATTTAACATATCTGACTCTAAATATGTCTAGTTTTATTGATTTTTTTCTTCATTCTTCTCTTGGTGAGGCTTTCCTAATTCCTTCCTTAGCATTTTATTTCAATTTTTCTATAGACGCGACTCAACGGGCAAGCACATTTACTTGTTCCTTATCTATTTAATACCATAAATAATTGCATCTAATTAAATATGCTCAAATGAAAATTTCCTTTTTTTGCCGCCACAGAACTTTTGCGCTTTGAAAGTGTCGACGAGGAGGAAACCGGTTGGGGAAGGTATATTGCAGTTGACGCGTGATGGAGCGAACGCCATTCGAAATTAAATTTAAGGTCTAATTTGAGTGAACAAAAAAAAAAATTAAATTGTTAAGGACGGTTGTGGAAAAGAAAGAATTTAATAGTTTTCAATTAGGAATCATTCGTTTGCAGCCAGTTGCCATTTGCCTTTCGTAAGAGGACAAAAGGCATTCTAAGTGAACGGAAATGAAGTCACGATTTTGTCGCCTGGTTTATATTGCTTATTTTTTAACATAATGAAAAAAGCGTCATCACGTTGATAAGTTTTTTCCGTCTTTATTTTGTCGTGAATTCCATTTATTTTAATTTAACAACTCCTTCCCTTATTGAAAAAGGAATTTAAAAGTGTGACGTGTATGGTCCAATATTTCATGAAAGAAGTCGCCAAAATATGTAAGGGGTAGTAACGAACGAATATGTAAGGGTATTTTGTAACCCAATCAAGATGCTCAACACAAAAAAAAATCTAAAAATATTTGTTAAATTCCTAATACACATACCATATTTTGACGTCAAAATTTCGGTGCAACTGAACTACATCTACAATATATCATGGCCAGTGCAAGTATAGAACAACTGGTTTCCATTCAAAAAGTTCTGATCCATCAGTTCGGGCGCGTCATCTTACTGTTTCAAACATTTCACAAGCATGAATTTGCTGTGAAATACAATATTAAATAAACATTTTTTTTATTTATTACAATAAAACTGTGTACTTGCTAAATTAAATTTCCAGAAATCGGCGTCTATGTCACAATCAGCTGTTTGNCTTGCTAAATTAAATTTCCAGAAATCGGCGTCTATGTCACAATCAGCTGTTTGTTGGCGGCAATATAGTGTATTGTGTGGATTTTGTGGAGTTTATACTTGCGAAAGGTCTTGTAGATATTATTGTTAATTTTTGTAATATCTGTTTTTGACATTCTTTTATTTGTTAAAATAGCTATAATGAGAAAAATATATTTCTTTTAAAAAGTTTTCATTCATTACAATTTATGCAGTGTTCATATTGACATTTGTTTATTGAAAATGGCAAAATTCATGTGGATTGTATTTTACCATCTCAACGAAGATTAAGTCCACTTTTATCATAATCAAATTGTGAATACATTGGTCTTACATTTTTAATAATATAAAATTGTAAAGTACAAATTGTTAAAATTCATATATTTTGTGTTTTTTTAAATTGTATTTTTGTTAGGATTATGCTAGACTATTTGAGCTCAGAAAGCATCACGTAAATGTTTTTCTTTGCAAATGTTTATTATGTCACTATTCAATAAGTTTAATAAATTATAAAAATACTGGCTTAAATAAAGAAAATATTTAATAACAATGCTAACCCTTTAAAGAATTAAAATAATTTGCTTGAATTTAGTTGCGTCGCATTTCCGTTCTGCGATTTACATGACAAAGCCATTAACTGCAGTGAAAAATTTGTAATGCCCTCATAATAAACTCGCTGTTCGTTGCAAAACTCCACGCTTCCGAAAAACTTTCTTAAAGGAAGCCTAAAATCAAACAAGAGACGTTCGAGACAAACAGATTTGTTTCAATAGTTTTTGGTTTTGGGTTCTTCCCAAGAAACAAATAAATAAATTGTGTGCATACACCCACCATACTACATCTTCATAATATTAATCGTTTACGCATTCAAAATTTGTATGGTCTCTGCCTGGTGAAGGGCCATTTAATGTGTTGTATTTTAAACAAAAGTACTTATTTCTAAAATACTCAAACCAAGCTGCACTGGATCGCTTAAGAACCTTCGATGCTTCAAGAAACTTAGCCCGGAAACTTGTGTAGAGTTACTTGGACGAAGAAGAAATCGCAGAAAATCTCTAATGCCGGAAGTTATTGAGCGTCTAAGCGAATATGGGCGGCCAATGGGTGAATGGAGCACAAAATACTGTCTGGTGGATTGTTGTATTGTTTTCAAGTTTCCCATAGAGAAAGAGATAGAGTTGGACAACTGCACTTGATGTTCGATAAATTTATTACTTAAAGGTTTGGAAGGAGGGAAAATTATATGGTTTTGTTATATTGGAAGTGTGTAAAACGAGCGAAACCGCTTTGCGAAAAATGTTAAATATTTTAAATTCTTAAAATAAAAGAATACACAGAGTCTTCAAACATTGCCATGGTAAACAATATATGCGGCATTTAACACACAGCAAAGACTGGAATGTATGATGAGACATTTAAACATTTAAAGTCTTTATATTTTTTTATGTTTTAAAATACATTCACAAATTACATTTAGAAAATGGAATCCATTTATTAAGTAATCATATGCTTGATCAGTCAATGTTACTTTTGCATATTAA
>JXPZ01030623.1:0-10195 GCA_001014575.1 Themira minor
TATATTTTAGCTTCTATGTATGTATATACTTAATTGTAAGATGTTAGGGGTTTCTTCTCCGATCCCTTTTCCCTTAAACACCCAATTCTGGCTTCAAATATCCATCATTAAAGACTTCAATTTGGGACTTGTGAGTCATGACAATTGATATTTTGTTATTTTACTAATATCTCACAATTTATTGAGTATTCATAATAATTTATGAGTTGACTTTCCTTAGCTGAGTATGATCTTTATTAAAGGCATATAGCTTTTACAAGCTTTTAAATAAAACCAACTTGTTTGCAAACCTCTGGAGGGTATAGAGACTATAATACGATTCTATTCGACTATCGTAATGCCTTTAGGCATAATCGTGCTTACAGTAAGCAGAGATTTCCAAATCTTTGAAGATTTGATAAATTTCAAGTTCTACTTTTCTACTATAACATCTTGAAAGAACAGATATTAGGAACAAAGGAAAAGTAGTTTTTTGGTTTCCCCGAATGCGATAATTGCAAAATCTCTAACCTGGCATCCCTGGTTGTTTAGTATTGATTATTTCGAATGCAAAATTTATATATTTTAATGTCATGCGCAGTTATTTCCATTTTGTTGCACGTATTAGCAACCGCCAATCCGATTCAATGGTTACGCCCACCCTACATGGAAATAGAACAACACTACGTTTAGAAGAGCTCAGCCATATTGCCAACAACGACAAATAAGCAGTGTTCTTTCATTCAAAAAGACAAATTCCAATTGGATAGTTTATTTAAATGTAACTGAATTAAATTTCTAAGAAAACGTGAAAGTACATTACGTTTGCGACCAGAACAATGGATTAAAAACTGAATTATTACACAAGGAGCAGTTGACCGTTTCGTATGATATGATATAATGTCTGGAAGAAATTAATTCAGACTGCACCTGAGTTTTATTCCAGACCTTTTGTTTCTGCGATGTTAAAGAGCTTAATTACAGAGCCCCAACGTTTCGTCGCGACAAAAGAGGCTATTCATGTTCAAAAGAATCAGAGCGTTTGCAGTCTGCTCTTCGTCAACATTCTTTGGAGTTGAACAAAATGTACTCAAAATTCATAATACGAAATTCGCAAATTTATCCCCATTCATACTCTACACTTTTGAGTGTAAATTGCGCTATTATGATAAAAACGGTCTTCCCATCCCCACGCGTTTGCATTTCAAAAGGATTAAATTAAACTCTATATATTTTTTTTTTTTAATTTCAAGAAACATACCTTGCGTAAACATACAAATATGGTCTGTTTTTTCTGAACGAAACAGAACGAGAACGTCCACTTGAACTCTTAATTATGTGGCAAGCAGCTTTGTAATGAAAATGCACTGCGTATATCCCTAGAGCGAGCTCTTATATTGTAATTAACTGAAAGGAATAATATGTAAACATATTTTTGAGACAATTTCAAATCCTCTCTGTCTGTCTGTCTGCCTTTCTGTTTATCTACATTTCTTTTAAAATTGATTGAGGCATATGCGGTTGATGCTTTCTTTGAATTGACTTTAAATTATAAAGTAAAGACTATCTTTGGCGTTAAGATCACATCCTCCACATCTGTATAACCCAAATTAACAGCAATTTAAACTGAAAACCCACATTGAAAACGTAAGAGTCGAGGTTGTGAAACTTTGAAAGAGCAATCTTTCATAAGGCCAGCTTTGACGAACGGTCGGCAAGTGTGTTACGTGGAAAAGCAAAATAAACTTTAAAAAAATAATTTACATTTTACCCCGGATATTCCGCTACACAGTAGATTTAAAGATAGAGGCAGATCTTCCCTGTTTCAGGAATTTGTGCAATTAAATTTAATAATGCTTTCGGGTCGAAGACATCTTATTGAGTTTAATTAAAGTTCTTGTTCGTTTATAATGATTGTTTTGTCATAAGTTTTGTCATAATTGCTGTACAACTTTAGTTTGTCTCATAATTAGAATAAGAATCCCTAACCGTTGTGATTTGATATATAATCAATAAATAAATGTATATATATGTATATTTTTTATAGGAGATAAGAGAATAAAATCAATTATAAACCAGTCAACGAACTCCATACAGTCTCACAGAATTCTCCTAGTTTAATAGATAGACTGAACATTATCCTCTATGGGTTCTCCAGGGACTGCATCTCTGCGTAACATCTTCTATGAAGGGTATAACAATGTGCACAAAAGTTTCTCCCAAACATCGTTTTGTATAATAAAAGCCACCATTATATTG
Organism: Themira minor; assembly: GCA_001014575.1. NCBI lineage: Eukaryota > Metazoa > Arthropoda > Insecta > Diptera > Sepsidae > Themira > Themira minor. The sequence goes on from JXPZ01030623.1 coordinate 2,239, forward strand.
GAATCATATACCGTCTAACGTAAATGTGTGCAACCTATATGTTCATGGTAGGACCTATGTTCAAATTTTAGTGTGCACATCACTGCTTTTTACACTTTCGGGCTTAAATGTTTGCGCCTCAGTAACTTGCTGCACGTGGCACTTCTGAAACTGACATGTCAGTTGAGTCAGAGTCAAATGGAACATACTAATCAGTAGTGCTTTCTATAGCATACACTGGTAAAATACCGAGATGGCCATGATAAGCGATACATAATTGTATAATTGTAGAAACCCATTGTTCGGTAGTGCGAGCTCTATGGAATTGGCTTGTGCTTTATAAAATGGCAGCATTCAGCATTTGCGTTCGTTTCGTATTCTTCTCGTATTACAGCACGCTAGTGGGATCGTCTCAACTGGCAAGACAGGCAGCTAACGAGACCCAAGCGTATGGGCGTTAGTGTGTGCACTAATTTAACGGATAGTGCTGATCTGGTGAATAACCTTTCCGGAATGTGAGAGAGGCAACCAAATGGCACTAACGCGTTTGAACATCGCTCTATCTCGCTATTTCTGTCAAACCAAATCAGGTTTAACCAAACAGGCAGTCTCAGTTATCTTAGTATTCGGATGGGAACAGTTCAACAGGAGACCGATTCAAAAATGGAAAATTAAGGCTTTAGCCGTTTGGTATTAAACAACTAAGTAGCTTGCATATGTGTTGATAACAAAATGAGTAATTTTGCGTATCAAAGTGCTGTGAAAACAACGTTGAACCTTAATCAAATTCCGCTAGATAGACAGCCACACAAGGCTAAATGGTCTCCAAATTTGACACTGACTCAGTTTTAAATATACCGACGACAACCCTACCAACGTTCGTTTGCAGATCTCCTCCTCCTTTTTTCGCATACAAATTGGTATTACTACAAATCATATTAACTATTCGGTTGTCACCCAGCTGAAAAGTTCATTTCACATCGTCCCCGCACTTCTGAATTAGTTCAGGCAAAAGAAAATTTGAAAATTTTGTAATGCATTCATTAGCTTGCCATTTCAATCAGTGTATTTGAGCGCAGCACCCACCGGCAAGTGTTGAAAATCTCACCCACATTAGTTACAGCATATCTTTCGATCATTTGCAAATCGTGACATTATCATGAATTGTAAATAAATTTTTTATACGATAAAGGGGTTTAACAGAAGGGCTCTGGGGTCCATATTCTATATGGTTGTGACCAACATTTCTTAAACTGATTGCATTTGGGTTCGAAGAGCTTTTATTCACTCGTTGATATTGTGTTATTTCTGGTTTTGAACTCACGAGAAACCTTATCGATTTCGCCCCTTATATTTGGGTTTTGAGTCATACACAACCACACTTTACTGAACATCGAAATATGCTTTCACACTTTAATTGCATAACAAATTGATTGGCGCCCGTATACCCATCGTAGCCGTAAAGGTTCACTCTCAAACCATCACAGAAGGGTGACTTTTGAAGTGGTGGTGGAATGGGCATTCTGACTAGATATCAGGTGCAGTAACCAATTTGGACACGCTGAAAAAACTAAGAGAAAAATCCAAAATCATTCGAAATTCCTCAGGACACACAAGTGTGACACTGGAATTTATCGAGTGAACCTCTGTGAATTTAATTGAGTTGTATGACTCATGGCAAAGAAAAATTCGCTATAGAAAAATGAATTACAACCGAAACGGACGTTGGGAATTAGTCAGTTTGTTGATCGTTCGGTGACGGTAAGAACTTCTACTGGAATAGCGTCATTGGGCTTTGTGTCATCATATGATGTTGATTTTGATATGTATTTTTGAAATTTCGTTAATCCAACAAGTGTACTTGACAGTATCCGTTTCCATGCGACCTTCTCAACATGAACCACCACAGCGCAGCGCACCCCACAAATGCAGCTCATTAAATTTCAATTTTGCCGCCGTCTACTATTTGCTTATTTCGCTATCGCTATCATTCAGTGTGAGAAACTAATTTGACAAGTGAAAAGCGTTCGCGATTTCTATCTGTGATAAGCATGGCCATTTTATACTAAAGAAAAGAACAAACCGATGTTATACGCAGACAGCTCTGCTGAAGATTGACATGTGATATTCAAACATTCGAACACTGAGACCCGTACAATTCACTTTCAGGTGCATTTGTGCCCTTAGGCATCAGTCGCTGTGGAATGTATTTAAATAGAAGAGAATGACCAATCCCGGAGTCAATATTTTGTCACTCACCCGCTTCCAGCTCCAACAAAACACCACGATTTAGTCACATGGAAATAATCAGATTTTTATGGCCACAAGAATCAGCAAAAAAGCAATTTAAATTAAAATCTCCAAATTCAATTTTAGACCGAGACAGAACTACCACCGTATGTGAGGAAAATTGATTTAATGTTAGGCCGCGCCAATGCCATAGAGTATATAGAGCAACATTCCCTAAGAAAAAACGGGTGTAATGTCTTAAGGTTCTCATCCTATAGACACTCTTACTTTCCTTAGCACTGAAAATGGTGTGTCACAGGATGGATAAGGTCCCATCACAATTCACCTTGTTCTTAAAGGTGAGGGTCCTTGTTCCCTTACTCTCGACGGCATTGGTCGAACCGTTTTATGTACCGTTAGGATACTTTAATCGAAAATTGCAAACATTCCCTTTCATTTCGCAAAAGATGCTTCTTATTTGAACCCATATAAACCTACTTACATGCCAAAGTATTTCGAAGCTAGGCACGAGACGTGAGTATGGTCCATGCCGCTTTGTGCCGTCCAGCAATCATGTCAGTTTTTCGTTTTCGTTTGCGTCTGCGTTTGCGTTCGTACACACATACATAAGTATACGTATATAAGTATACGTAAGTAACGAATCCCTTCTTTTTTTCCAATTCAATAGTTTATTGCTCAGTGATGCGCAAGAACCGCTTTGGTTTGAGGACAAGTACAAGAGGGAAACATAGTGAGAGCAAGAATTTATCAGTAATTAAGAAGGTTGGAAGATATAACGAGACAGTGACAGAGAAAGACCACTACGTACCGTAATATACTTTGACTTAACCGGCTATTCTGTTTCAAAATCCATATTAAATGCGCATACACCAGTTCCAATACCATTGAAAACACAGCAGAAACCTCTAAACTTTATTTCTTAAATACCTTTGGACTCTGCGTTTGACCAAGTAGTTAGTCAAAGTATTCATAAATTATTCTGCTCGAAGTCCACATACGACTATTTCATTAACAGGGAAAGGCTTTATTCAACATTCTCTTGTAGTTACGTATGATCACATGTTAGAGTCCCAAGGATTGTTTATCGTGGGATTTTGTATTATTACATTTCAATGATTTTGAATTAATCAGAAAATTAAGGAAACATTTGTTGTATTTAATTTTATCGTCCCGCCCTTTACACAGTCAGGATCATGTCATCAACCGCACGCGCTGAAAATACAAAGACCAAACGACCGACCTACCGAGAGAAAGACCGACAAACAACAACAGCATGAGCCCAAAACAAAAGTAACAAAATCCCTAAAAAACAACGGAGAACTTAAAAATACTGTTGCCTTCGAAGCATGAATTTCTGTCCTTGAGGGACTTTTGGATTTGCGCCTCACAGACAACAAAACTCGATGGGGTGACGAGCGCAACTCGATGAAAAGTGTGTTTTATATAGGAATGGTTTTTCTATTCGGGGGTTACATCGCGTCGCATAAACTACCACCCCTTCTCGGTTGCTTGTTTTTTGTTCGAAAATACAGCTACAATTAACACGTCATACAATGGTCGCACAAAACGCGACTCTCAAACGAACAAAGTTATGCGGAAACTTGCAAAAAACCAAAAAGCAACGGTATATGCGTAATGCAGCACATCAAATCCTGCTCGCCGTCTACTCGCAGAGGGCGTATTCTCTAATTTTGCCGTATTTTCGGGTCGGGTATTTATTGCCAGCTCATTGAAGTGGAATGGAGCTTATTAAGCATTGCCTTTCCGTTCTATAATAACTTGTTCGTGCACCACCCTTGCCCATTTTAACAGAGCGTGCTCTTTTAGTCGATCTACGCTTGGCGCAACCAACCCCATCTTTAGCAAACATTTTGCATCATAACCCATCATGAAAAAGAATAGCCAGCGTTTCGTAATCGCTCAGCCCTGTGTAACATCGAGTAACATAGAAAAATTTACACATACGTTCTACATAATTTGTATACCCACGGCAAAACTTGGATATGTCCTTCCTGTATGAAAGGTGCTCTAGGATCATACAATTCTATTTATTTTATTTTAAATTAATATACATTCTCATAACAGCTACATTGAATTTGTTACATATTAAAGAATATTTGTATTCTGAAGAATCAGCTCTCTGTTTGCAGTGTATTTCGTGAATGAATTTTATAGAGGGATTCTGGTACCACCCTGAAAAAAATTTTTGGACACCCAATTTGATAGAAATAGCCTAAATAAATGCAACAGGATATAAGAAACATGCCCACCATAAATCGGACTGGTCCTCCTATTTCCATAAAAAAATGCCACAGAGAATTCTTAATAATTTTAATTATCCAAATTCCGGAAACTAAATGCTGTTTATATAAATCTACATCTCATGCTCACTTGAAACCACTTCACTGAGTAGTTGAAACTCGTCTTTAAATAATAAACTTATGTTAATAAGACTTCTGGGGTGTTATTCGCATTTAAGCTTTAAATTGTTTTTCTATAAATATTGCCTATTTGAAATCGACACAAACGACTTGAACATTTTATAACTACTATTTGAAAAATAAACGTATTACATATTGCAAAGTTGTAACTGGACAACAGTATCCATACCGTAATATTAAAAAATGTGCGCCTATTAGATCTCCCTGTGCAATTCATATTATAATAAAAACTAGCTCAACTCATAGCTTCTAATTGATCCTAAATCAATTTTACTGATTGTACTGAACAGAGATTGTAAATAAATTACTACAACTAAAAAAGTTTGCCAAAATTTGAGTATTTGTAACGAAAACCTTTCACGAAAATGTAAATTTCAAACTGGAATGTGCTTATGAATCATAATGGAATCGAATGTTGTCTCAATCAACAATCAGTTTGTCCTGTGTCTGAATACCGAATTCTCGCATTATTTTCCTGATCCGTTTTGATACGCTGATGCACCTGCTGTATAATGCCATAAAATGATAAAATGTAAATGATTGATAAAGGGGAAAACAAGAGAGTTTTCCAAACTCAAATTTCACGGGCCTCTGCTCAGAGCGCTATAAAAATGAGCACTAAAGTACTAAAATAAATCGAAAGAGGAAATGAAATGAATTGATATGGTGGCAACGACAACGAGAAGTTGACTAAACAGGTTCCAAGCGAACAAAAAAAGATCGTGACAGATATGATATGAAGGTGACGATAAGAAAGAGGACGAAACAAATCGCTAGAAAAAAGTCAAACATAATGAATCGCCATGGAGAAATGCACGAAGAGGGTCGCGACTTTACTGTCAACATTTTGATTGAGCAGCTTAAATGTCGCGGAGCTGGCGCCTACGACAGTAGGTATCGATCGTGAATATGTTTGCTTACATTCTGTTTCCTGCGACCAATATTATAAAACTCCGAAATTCTTAAATGCCGTCTACAGCACGTATGACACGACTCTACCTTGCGGTGGGTGCCGGAGAGGTGTCGGTGACTCTTTTATATTGCGTAATCTCACTGCAGGGCACTGATGACAGTTCATAAAGACTGCGATGACCGCTCATAACCTGGATTTTGGTAGTTTTTAACGTCTCTGGAAGAAATGCAACCGATTTTGTTTGCAATTAATTATTGAGACCTTTATTTTTATATATATATAAAAATATATATATAAAAAGACTTTATTTAAGGTATACCTTAGACTTGAGCCACATATAACGTCTCGAAACTGGTATTAATATTTTTTAGAAAAAAATGTTTCTGTTCTTTCTTTCAAGAGTGTCATGAGAGCAGTCGGAGAGCCTTGGTCTCCGTAACAGAACTGTCATGTATAAGGTCATTCAGAGCTTGACTTGAACACAGCGGGGTGTAGAATGAAATGGAACCTGATGCTGCCCAAAATTTGAGCACGTTGTAATCGTTTGGTATCCAGCAGAGATTTTTCTACTCGTGTCACTCAAAGCAGTCAGCCAACAAGCATGGGTCGTTGAATCTCTAAATTCGGGCCTAAGTCCAGTCTTTTTTCTCTTCCGCGAGATTGGCCTCTTTCAGCCTAAACAGTTCAAATATTTTCTTTGCAAAGACAGAATAGTATGTGCAGAATAGTTGAAAAGTATTATAAATTGCGTTAGTTAGAATAATCAAACCAAAAGACTAAATAAAAGGATATTCAAGGTAAATCTGCATTGCATTGAAAAAACGTTCAGTGATAGTACGTTACGAACATAATATCGTGAGCCCTAGCATTTTCCTCAGCACCTCGCACAACAATGACACATAACCGCTCAGAAGATTCCGAGCTTCGGTGGCCAATGAACCATGACTGTTGATTTGAAAAGCTGCAATGCTTGACGTGGAAATAAATGCAACATGATTCCATTTGCCTAATCCTTTCACGCTACAAAACCGATTTACCTAGGCTCTAACCTATTTTCCGTTTGCAATATCCAACGACAACGAATCAAACTTACCATAACGTAAAATACTTCACACCAGAGACGTACTCAGTACAACACGACGTATGCAATGCAAGCACACATAATCCATAGCAATAAATCAGGGTTGACAATAATGTTAGTCTCTTAATTAAGACATTACACTTGTAGGGCTGACAACGCACTCGACGCTGTGCTTCCCGGCCCCGGTCATAGTCATAGGCAGGATTTGAACATTGCCCCGTCCACGCAAACGCGACACGCAACCAATAAATGCGAATCCTTTGATGTCTGCGAGTAACGACACAATTATCTGGTAAAACGAATTACGATGAGCGGCACATGCCGAACGGTCGGCGCACACGACCAAACGCCGACTGTGTCCCAACAATTCATAAACGTGCCAGCCGGCCGGGAAAGCGGTGAAATTCACAACCTCAAAAGTGTTTGCACCGATTTGCCCCAGCAAAAAAACCATTCAACCTGCGAGATGCATACTCACTCGATTGCTTGCTGACTGCTGCCACTTAACATGCCAATCATCTACCCACACAATTCTGCGCTCAAGGGAACTTGAACGAATCGCCGAGGACATAGCCGACCAGCCAGTCACCCCGGTTAAAAAGCGCAAAATTCAGCATGAAGCTGCAATTGAGAACGGAACCCAACTATCCACAACGATAAAATACAATATTTGGAGACGGCGTACTGTTCTGTTCATTCCGGTTCGGTTGCAATTGTGAGTGTGTTCTTGTTTTACACGGTAATAATAGCTAAATGAGTTTGCCGACGACACGTGCCGCGTCAGTAGTTAGGGCGATGAAGACGACAATGAACAAAAGATCTAAATAAAAGGAACTTACGAAGAGAGCAAATGTGAATTCCAAACGAAAATGCGATTCACTTGCTGTTGTGCTTTGCCNGTGAATTCCAAACGAAAATGCGATTCACTTGCTGTTGTGCTTTGCCAGTAATCGATTTCCAATCACCAGCGATGATGTTGATTTTCAATATTCCTCCAATTGACCATAAAATAACAACAAGACATCAAAAAACAAACACTTTCCTCATGTGTACATCATGAATGGATGAACCGAACTCAATTCGTATTTCTTGGGGACACCAAACGTTTTATGCATTTTGTTAAGCTTGCCTTGGGCCTCCTTAGATGGGATCGGAAGAATTGTTTTTCACTCACTGCAAAATGATGGTTTCCTCAGGTCATGTTATCTGTTCAGCATAATGGAGCGACAATTGCTTCAGCGCTCGCCGCTTTGTCACCTTTACTTTTCTCTATTCCACTTGCTCGGCTCACTT
>JXPZ01030937.1:0-18056 GCA_001014575.1 Themira minor
CGTAATTATAAGTTGAATTGTAATTTAGAGTCAGTTGACTTTTGAGAATAAAGGTCGCAACACTGCGGAACTCAAACACCAAACAATGGTTTAGTTTAATTTATATAACATGACAATATCAGTGTAAACAAGATAAAGTATTATCACCAGCCTACTCGAAACTTTGGTACTTTTCATACAAAAATACCTTCGAGGTTTCGATTTCTTTTGAACAACCTCTGAATCAAATTAACCCGTTTTCTAATGTTGAACCACAGAGCAAATAATACATACAATAATTTATTTTTTTTACATTATTATTAATTCTGTTTATTTGGTCTGTGGTTGTGCTAATGTTATAATATACATACTTGGCTTTTATTGTATGCAAAGCCTACTACTTTATTTATATATTATTCTTTACAAATAAAAAACAATAACAAGAAAACTGTGAATCTTATCAGAAATTTCACATGCTCAGCAACAAGCAAACTTTTTTAATAACAACGTCAGTACAGTTCAAGTACAAGTAAATAAATGTGCATTGTTGATTGCAATTATGCATGTGTATACTTTGGTACATACAAAAATATCAATATGCATAAATTATACTATTTTATTTAACCCCCTAAATCATTGGCCTGACCGATTCTTTGATACCCTTTACTAGGCGCAACATTTAATATTAATAATGAGCCCAAGTACATATAAACTATAGGAATGCTTGAATAGATAAATCTCCTCTAAGTGTACTAAGTGGACATTCTCCTTATGATTATCAAGCAAAGGTATAGCCAATAATTTATATTTATAAATAACTACGGGCTGTCACATTGACAATGACAATGATCAGCATTACGTTGCATCGTGTGTAAAACACAAACTGTGAAGCTCTGTTCATTCAGCTAAGCCGATGATTGTGTTGTTGAAGTCAAGTTAATCTTAGTTACATTTTGCTCGCATGCTAAGTAAGGTGTTTTCTTTTCATTGTCCTCGCCAATAAGTAAAAGTTAGTTTACAATCCTGAGACTACCATGAAGATTAATATAAAAAATGTGTTAATATGCGATGCCGTAGATAGTGCGTGCACTGAACTTTTAAAATCCAATGGAATAAATGTTAGTAGCAGTTCACAAAACAAAATGAATTTATTAATTTTGATAATTATTTCTGGACAGGTTGAAGAAAAGCTAAAATTGAGCGAAAATGATCTTTGTTCGGAAATTCCGGTAAGTACAGTTCTATTAAAAAAATTATGCATCTACATGTATATGTAGAAATATATATTCGTGTGTGTATGTTGTTTAAAATAAATGAAGCAAACTACCGAAGCATTACATGTGTTTAGGGATGAACACGCTGAACAATTTCTCAATATAAGTGTTCAAAATGTTAATATATAATATATAAAAATGTGTATGTTTGTCACATTTTCGGTGTTTCTAATAGCGTCTTGCGACAAGAGGAACAGAAACCATTTTTATATATACCTTATAGGTTTTGATGATGACCGATTAAATTTGTATGAAGTTTGGACCGGATAGTTGGATTGGTCAAGAGTTCTCGGCTTTTTTGTTTTTACCGTTATTTTTTAAAACCATTAAGTAAATGGTTTTATCAGCCCAAGCGATTATTCATCAACATTCAGCACCATCCGAACGAATGGTGTCAATACAACTGTAGTGTTGTCGAAGGGGCTACTTTTGTTAAGTCATCGTGTGTATTATCCAAAATCATAATTGAATTCATAAAATAATTTTTATGATCACCAATGGATGTATATTCACTTTGCCATTATTATGGTAACGCAGGGAAGGAGCCTGACAGTATCAGCCGCCTTTTTAACGATTTTTATGAAAACGGTATTATTTAAAGAATACTTAAAGCACTTCGCCGTAAACGATATTTGCGGTTGAATCTCCTCTTGGTATTAAAAAATTTGTTTCGAAACCTAAACGAAATCCAAATTGCCTCTGCTACAACATACACAAAGAGTTTACATTTTCCATTTCTCTGCTTGACAATTGTTGTAAATATTGTTAATTCTACCTATGTTACATCATTAAGAATAGTGAAACGTATAGCTCAGATACTAGGTGTTGTGTAAGTTGTGGGAGGAGTAGCATCTCCAGTGTTTTAGCGACATGTAATAGATTGAAGATGAAGAAGATAGGTCGGTATGACTGTATCGGCGTCTTCCCGGATTTGTGAAGGGTTTGGTTTCGACGATTTTGTTGCACCAACACAGTTTCGTCTTTCTAGTCTCAGGCCAAATTTGGCAGCCTTGTTTTCTTAAAAATAAATTTCTGAATTCCAGAGGTATAGGTCGCGTCGGATAGTGGGAGATGATCTTGTGGGTGTCGCTTCAACAGCAGCACTGTGAATATGGAAAATTACATTAGCAACATGAATGTCATAAAATTATGTATTATATAATGTTTAATAATTTATATAGAAATTCGATGCCGTAATCGTACGTTCCGAAACCAAAATAACAAAAACTGTTATTGTTGCTGGTGCATCGGGAAATTTAAAAGTTATCGGACGAGCTGGAGCTGGAGTGGATAATATTGATGTTGATTCGGCTACTGAAAATAGAGTCGTTGTACTAAAGTAAGCATTTGAACAGTCAGTAAATAACAACATCATAACACAACTGCCATTACATAATATTATTCCTTGAACTTTTTATTTGGTGAAGTTAGAAAAAAATATATTATGCATGTTTCCACATATTATACACATATTTTTAACATTTAATACTCATTTCAGCACGCCAGGTGGCAATTCAATATCTGCATGTGAGCTCACTTGTTTGTTAATTGGTGCTTTGGCACGGCCAATAGTTCCCGCTGTGGAAAGTCTGAAAAGTGGACGTTGGGATAGAAAACTTTATTCTGGAACAGAATTGTACAACAAGACATTAGCCATTCTAGGACTTGGACGTATTGGCCGAGAAGTAGCTAATCGTATGGAAGCGTGGGGCATGAAGGTATAGTTTTGTAACGAAACCAACACCATATTTTTGGAAGATCGTTTTTAATATATGTTATGTTATTAGATAGTTGGTTTTGATCCAGTAATCAGTGCAGAGGAAGCAAAATTGTTGGGTATTCAAAAAATGACTTTGGAAGAAATTTGGCCCATAGCTGATTATATAACCGTTCATACTCCACTTGTTCCGACAACAGAAAGTAAGAAATTCTTAACAGCACGTTGCACTTCGTATTTGAAAAATAATACTCAGTATAAACAACCATATTTTTATCCTTTAGATCTGATTTCTACTAAAGCTTTTGGTCTCTGTAAGAAAGGTGTAAAAATAATAAATGTCGCCCGAGGTGGTATAGTGGATGAAAAAGCCCTATTACGTGCTCTTGAAGAAGGAAAATGTGCTGGTGCGGCTATTGATGTTTATCGTGAAGAGCCACCGAAATCCGAAATTACTAAAGCCCTAATTCAGCACAAGCAAATTATATGCACTCCACATTTAGGTGCTAGTACGAAGGAAGCCCAAATTCGAGTAGCAGTTGAAGTTTCAGAACAGTTTTTGGCTCTTGCAAACATATCGGAAAAATTTAATAATTTTTCTGGTGTCATTAACAAAGAAGTGCTAAAATTATACCACTAAACTTGTTCTCCAGCCATATCATTTTTACTTGTTAATAATTCCATATTTGAACAAGATGTATATTTTTGAATCTTTGAATTAAATTTGAAACAAATAAATCAATTCAACTGATCATTATTAACAATTTCCAAATCAATACGTTTAAAAAAAAAAACAATATATTTCTTAGTTACTGAGACATGAACTCAAAAATACTCAAACAGAAAAACTCAGTCAAATACTGTAAATGTTATTTTGATATTCTTTTACATACCGCAAACGCTGCAACATAACGAGATCACTCAAATTAGAGCGATTTGTCGTAAAACGTTGCGTCTGATACCCATGCGACTTGAAACCTCAGTACGCATCTTGACGTGTAAACAACAGTATGAGCCGCAAACATGTCAGGAACGACATGCGTATTTGCGGGCTTTCGTTTATTTCTCACTCACCCACATTAACCTAATTTACAAATGAGAGCTACTCGGACCTCTTTAAGATTGCAGGGCTTGCATCCAGAGCTATGCTTGCTTTGTAAATCAGCTGCAATGCTCTTGTAATTTTTGTGTGTAATTTCTATATACGAGGATATACGAGTGAGTCAAATCCTGTCAATCTGCAGTATCCTTAAGTTAGAATACATGTTACTCAAAACATTTCGTTGACATGACTGAAGTAGATTCATTCTCTGTAAGTAATCAAGGTTTCAACAGACTTTCAGACCAGAAGGGCTGCTTATTCGCTTCCATACATATTATGAATTAGTCCAGAAAGTATATAGTGTTTGAATTAAGAAAAACCCTCCTCCACTATTAGGAGAACGACACTTAAGGCAACGAAGGCGAGGACAAAAAAAGCAAGGTCAGGTTGATCTCCTCAATCATGGAGGACAGCGGACAAACTATTTGTTCGTATACTACCTCTATATCTAGGGTGCTAGACAATGTAAGGCTAAATAACAATCGCTCTTAAATATTTAATTAATTAAATGTATATTTTTAAATAAAACGGAGATTTTGTTAACATAACTAACATATTTATATATAATATTGCCATATGGTAAATTGTAAAAGAACTATTTTAGAACATTATATTAAAACATTATTTATACATAACATAATAAAAATTATATATTGAACGCGGTATTTATGATATAAAATATAAGGAATGAAGCAAGATAAATTATTATTAAATTTTTTGTGGACTGAAAAACGAAGAATTCGTTTTTGGTAAGAGCAAAATTGTTATGCATATTTTTATTACTAAGTTCAATCTAGTGTAATTATGTCATATATGTAGTCTCTTCCCCTCTTAATCTGAAAGTGTTTATTGTATATATGAGCTATATAGTCTGTGGTAGATAATAATATTCCGATAACTTATTTGAAGAGATATTTATTCATTGCATAAATTTAATACATCTTCCGAAGTTTTTTGAATTTTTGATGGTGGAGGTGCTGCTAAATCAGCAATCGAAGAGAACTCCATACGTTTTTTCGTAGAACTGGAGAATGTAGGTGGAACCAAGTCACCATAAAGCCGACTTAAATCTACAGGCGGTGTATTTGATGGTCGTCTATGCGATGAGCAATTGCTACCATCTGAGGGTACAGGTGATGGGGTATTAGAAGGCACACTCGAAACAGCTAAATCTACCGCACTGAAATTATACTTGGTACCCGAATTACTTAAATTTCCACTTCCACCGACTCCACTTTTTGTGGGTGTAAGCCGTTCCAATGCTGGAGATGTTGAAGATTCCCTGTTCCGGGATAAAACCGATGATGAAGACGAACTAGTGGTCTTTGGTGGCTTCATAATTGCCGAAATGGATTCTTGTTGAATTTTTAAAAGATTTGATGGTGTCATAAATAGATTATTAGCAGCTAGTGTCGACTTGCTGAGGGGATCTGGCATGCCATATTTGCTATGTTGCTGCTGGAAAAATGCAGCATAGTCTTGAATTTTCTCTTGAGCTAAAACATTGTAGTAAGCAGCCGGGTCGGTAAGAGGAGAAGGTGCGCCCGTAGAATTCGATGCTGAACTGCCCGATTTACATGATAACGGATTACTTGAAGCAGTCGACGGAGCTGCAAACAAAGCATTCAAATCAGGGGTTTTATTTTGATGATATAATAATGTGTTTAAATCATTTTTTTCTGTTTGAAGCATTTGGTTCAACATATCTGACTGATGCTGTTGCACAAGAGCTTGTGCTTCCCTTTTATTTTGTTTTGATGAAACTGAACTGTTGGCAGATCCACTTGGAACCAAAGTATTGACCGCACTGACACCGGCTGCTAGTAGTGTTGATAACTCATGATGAGCATTAGATTTGCTGCTTGTGGAGGGAACCATTCCAAATTGGTTATTTGAGTCAAACAGCTTTGAATATGTTTGCAACAATGTGGTGTAATCTGCGTGCTGTTGATGCTGTGAAGATTGTGATTTCTTGGAGCTTGTGATACTATTTTGCAATGGAATGTTAGCAACTGATGCCATTTGTTGTTGAAGAAAATTATTAAAATCGGTGTTACTTTTCGATTGCATATAAGAATCATATCCAAGGAGCTTTGAAGCTTGAATTAAATTATTGTAATCAGCATTTAAAGCAGCAGCTGATGCTGCCACTGTATTATTTGAAGTGGAGGATTGTTTCACTTTACAGCTTGTATTGCCAGAATTACTGTTGCTTAAACCAAGGCCCGAACTCGTCAAATAGCTAAAATCTGTTCCAAATCCCAATGATCCCAGAGTTGTTGCTCCTAGCGCTTCAGCTTGTTGAAGTAGAAGAGCTGCATACTCCGGGGAACGCATAAGTTCTCCCATTTTAAGTGGATCATTTTTAAGGTCATCCAGATCCTTCATTAGCTTAGTTTTGTAAGAATTCGAAGCTGTGCCCGATGATGACGGTACTAACTTGACTGAACGATCAGACTTGTTTTTTCCAGTCGGTGTATGTGGAAGTGACTGAGATAAAGTATCTTGGATACGGGGTATATTAAAAGTATTAGTATACGATGCTACGGCAGCAGCAACGTTTGAATCATTCAATTCTGGATTTGCATTACTACAATTAATCTGCTGCTTTGGACCACCACCAACTTTCGCAGCTGCGGCTGCTAATTGATTTAATGAAGAGCTTCCGAAGTCTTTTCGTTGTTGCTGAAATAGAGTTGTAATATCTGTTTGCAAAAAGTTGGGTGCCAACTGGCCAGCCAGTTGTGCCAAGCTTGCGGCCATCAAATCATTGGCTGTGGGCAGGCATGATGTTGACGTTGATGTCAAAGTTGTCGTTGGTGTAATACTGGGACTATCACGGGTTATATCACTGGTACTAAATTTATTAGGACTCGGTGCTGGTGAAATACGTGCTCGTGAAGTGTGGGAAGATGTGTCGGACTTAGCTGGGGAAGGTGATGCACGAACAGGAACTTCAAACTTGGCCGGGCTGGCGGCATTGGAAGTTATCATAATAGGACTGTCCCGTGGAGAACTTCCTGGAATATTTATAACTCCCGAAGTAGTTATTTGTGGTGGAATTACTTGTTGAGCTGATGAGTTGACATTGGTAGAGGGAGGAAATAGTGCACTTATTCCTGTGGCCATTGTTGTTGAAAGAGCTTGGTTTTGTTGTTGTATAACATTTGATGAAATTGCAGTTGTCGACGGGCCACTAGATGATCCAACGGGATTTGGAGTGGCTAATGGTGATAGCATTCGTACAGGATTCATATTCAGACCTGACGGAAGACATAACTGTTCTTGTAACGACATAACCTTTAACTCACTCGCCTTCATTTCGGCTTGTGTAATTTTATCAGATTTTGACAAAATCTCTTCATTAGTATTGAGTGTATTCAATTCATACTTAATTCCTTCATATTTTAAATCGTTGATTGGAATCATTATATCTTCTTTTAATGTATTGTTTGTTTCATTCTCATGATGATCGATAATTTTTATTGTTTTCGGCGGTATGAAGTTATCTTCTTGTGTACAGTTCAATACAGCGCATATCCAATTCCACAATCCTTTGTCGTTTTGTTGAGATGGAAACTTGGGATATAATGTATTTTTCAATTTCTCTATAAATGTAGTACCATTACTAAAGAAACTATTGAATTTTACGATTTCGTTGCGGAATTGAGAGTAATAATCAACACAGCTTTGGATTTCAGAGCGTACATCCTCAGGCACTTCCTTATCAGGAATTATTGTATATTGCATAAGCATAGGTCTACCGTATTCCATTAATTGCTTTGTCTCCGTCGGCGGAACAACCCATATAGATTTTACAACCGATTCCAGAGTAGGATTATCTTCATAATATGGTGCTAAAATAAACATTAAGTTAGATATTATGTTGTATATAACAGCTAATCAAGACTCGCACATAATATTAAGGCAATACATGGTGTATATGTTGAATCAGAAGAACCCCGCATACGCATTTGGTACTCCAGCTGGGAATCACAATCTCGTAGTGTGGGTTCGGCTTGAAACTTAGGATGTGAATGGTACCAACCCACGAGACTGAGTTCGTCCTGGACCAGTAATTTTTTAACATCACGTTCCACTTCCGATGCATTTTGACGATCAAACCGTGAGTTACGACAAGGATAAGCCTTTACGATACCAAGTGCTAAGTTATAAAGCATACAATTTTTTTAAGCATGATTTTATCGATTTGAAATGAACTTACTGTGGGTATTAGCATCCCAATATCCGCCAAGATAGCCACAAACTTCATGCATAGTCAAATGACAGTGAAAATCAGCTAGCAGCAAGGCAGACGATTTAACAGTCACTAAAAATGGTTGTAGTCTTGCAATAGCTGTGAATGGCACTGCTTCAATGAGAGTATTGGCATCGCTACACAATAAATATTATTAATATGATCAATACATACAAATTTTGTAGAACTTACTGAAATACATTACGGTTCGCTATGGCGTTGTGTGGAACTACTGACCGCTTTACAACAGGTAAAGGAGATTCGGATTTCTTTTCCGCGTCTTTTTTCCAAATTAATATTTTGTTATTTATTATCTATATATTTACATTAATTCGCTTACCAGGCTCATAATCTTCCGGTGCCAATTCTTTTTGCATAGCACATTTGCGCAACCATGAGTTCTTATAAACATCAAGTTTTTTACCTCTATATTTAACAGAAGCCCAACCACAACCGCTTTTCTTTTCTGGATTAATAATCCGTTTGCAATGCATAGCCCATGCACTTGGGGTGACAAATATTGTTTCTGTTTCTTGTGATTTTATTTTTCCATCGGCTAACAAGTCTCCAACAAATTTTTGACCTAGGTATTCGATAGTCATAAGCGATTTGCCGGGTTGCAAGACATTCGCACTCATTAACATTTGCAATGTTACTGTACGTCCGGTGCCATTGAAACCTTCATAATTCTCTTTTGTCTAAAATCGAAAGTAAAAAATAAATACTAAAGACCTCTACAATATTCATTTACTGTCTTACCTCGTCGTCATCATCGCTATCCCCGTCCTTTTCACATACAATATCTTCTATACAATTTATGTCTGGTGGAGTAGTTCCATTTTCGGCTTTAACATTTTCTTCAACATTTGTTTTCACAGGTGTTTGTTCAATTTCACCAATCATTGTGAACAAAATATATTTTTAACATACACTGTTTGTTTTAAATTTGCAAAATGTAATATTTATGGATTCAACTGCTTATTACAATTTTAAGTATTGAAAATTTGAAAATGTAACCAAGACGGATACGCGTACCAAATTGTCTCCCTCAACATACATACACAAATATGCATATATATATATATATATGCATAGAAAGATATCGATAATTTTCTTTGCTCTCTGATAAATTCACTTTTCGCCGATTACAACATGTACTAATACATTTTTGTGTATATATCCTCATATACGGACATAAATATTACAACATATCTACACATTTCAAATATATTTTTCTAATGAGAGGATTTTTCCATGAATTTATTTTACATGCACTTCGGGTAGTTTCATTTAAATTATATTGATGTATGTATTTTTTCAATCACAGAGGACCAAATAATGTATAAAGAATTTAGCCGTTGCCATCAATTGAATTTGTTCCCCCGTCTGCGCATCGCAAAATTTATTTTCTGACAAGCTGTTTAAAAAAACCAATGCTACGAAATGCGCAGCAAATGAGCTATAATATGAACAATGTAAAAGAAGTTACTGCTTTAAAATTATTCATTTTTAAATGATCTATTTTAATAAGAGGAAGCAACAATTTCAGCTCGCCAACCACTATTTTCTTTTCTATAATAACTTTTCTCCAAAAAATTTCGGTGGTTGTCACAAGGATTTTGGCTTTTTGATGTTTGTGATCACAGTAAAGAGGAGAATACAAATGATAAAACCACCGAGTGTTTGGGTTCAAGGGTGACCTAGAGGGACCTAGATGAAGCTCTTAATTGACGGTGAAGCGAAAATTATATATATTATTGCTCTGTAGTTCAATGAATCAAATCAATTCTTGTACCAGGTATTGCGTCACGGTACACGGTCTATACCCAAACAACAGTTTTCGCATGGTTCATATATAGGATCGAAAATATTTTTTTTTTACAATTTCTGGTTGTCTAGGGGTCTAAAGGCTTTAAGAACAATATTATATGTAAATGGTCCGATGGAGGGTATCAAATATTTAATATTGGGATCTCACTTAAGATACATCTATTTAAAATCCGATGGAGAGGTTTTTGCAGACTCAAGAGAATTATAACCAAGTCATTTGAAGATATTCTGAAGTAAATGAGAATATACTTTCCATGCAATAAATTATTTTAAAATAAAAACAACGAAAAGCAAATATGTATTGTGCTATGAATTTCATACTAAATTTTTGTATGAGTTTTTTTCTAAAAACCATAACATGTTTTTGTTGACGTTTTATTAGTTAAACCAAGATCCTTTTGAAATTTTCTTTTGACAAATGGAATTTCAAATCGTAGCCACTATGGAATTAAAAATCATTCGTAAGTATATGTTCACTGAAAATTTTTAAACAAAGATTTGGGGCCATTAGTTTATGGCACGGAAAATTTAAATATACCGAATAAGCTAGGTTTATTGATAGTTAACAAACAAGCAATTAAAAGAAAAGCGGTGAAGTCGTTACAGAAAATGTGGTTAGGTGTTGTAAGATTTTTTTATTATTTTTATTTTTTTATTATTTTATTATTTGAAAACCCTCGATAGAGATATTAGTCAAAGGATGTCTAAGTATCTTCACGCCAGTTTATTGTCCTAGATTGAAGCCAAACTAATTAAAAATTTGAAAAAAAAAATAAATAAAAAAAAAATAATAACAAAACGGGCGCAATTTTTTGTTCTACAAGGCGGCAGAGAGCGTTCCGGAAATTGAGTTTTTACAAAAAACTATTCTATTGTGTTTAAACTATTTTTGTGTTTAACCGTACTTTTTACACTGTTTGGTATTGGAAATTTTGTTATTGATATAGCCTATCAATATGTTTACTGTTTTAAGTCAAGGTCAACATCATAGGAAAATAAATATCAAAGACAATTTGTTATGAAACTTCTAAAAATGTATTAAACAAAAACCGTAGCTTTTAGTTTTAGTTCGAATAACGTGATATGAAAACGTTTTTAATACAAAAACGCCAATGCACAGCTTTGAATACATAGGAAACATTTTACACGAAAGCTGCGTGTAAAAAAGTGCGTGTAATTTATTGCAAAGAACTTATTTTTTTGTACATTAACGTTAAATAAAATTTTTACAAATCCAGATTTGTGCTGTCTTTATTTATCGAATACGTTTAACTCTTCGTAAACTAAACTAATAAATGTTCCTTATAATGGAAATATTCAGTTTAACAAATAAAAGTTAATTTATTCAATTTAATAAGAGTGTTTGTATGAAAAGAAGATATATTACTTAATACCAAATATAAATTGTGATGATGAAGAATCTGAACACGAAATTTGATATAATGAACTTTCAATTTCAGGAACAAATTATGTTTACTGACGTTTTCCATTGGAATGAATTGAGATGAATACCCCCAATAAAGTATAGTAAGTATGTGCATCGAAAAAGCTTTTTTTCTTTGAAATGTGTATTTAACATTGAGTATATCTATGTAGCTAAACGTTGTACACTCTAATGTTGCGCAGTCTCCTTCTTCTGGTGCTGGTGACATTACCTTTTGCGTTTTTATTAGTATTATATTAGTATGTGCCGTGAAGTTTCAATGAAAAGATGTTTTTGAAATGTTCTGAAAAATGTAATTAAAAGTCATATGTTAATTAAAAAAAAAAAATATATCGAAAATTGATTGCCAATTATATGGCAAAAGTGGAAATAAAATATATTGCATATTCATTTAAATTTACGAAAGTATATGAAATAAAAAGTGTCATTACAAGTGTTTGTGAAAGTTGCAAGTGCAAAGTGAATAACTTTTTTTCAAAAATATGTTTTCGGTAGAAGTATTTTCAAAGGATTAATGTGGACCACTGGGTTTCAATTCAGTTTTTAAGTGTAAGACATTGTGGTAAATACAATAATACCGAAATGAGGTATTTTTCAGATAAGGATATAATAAATAAGTCCCTCCAGAGAGAAGGTATATTCGCTTTGCCATTATATCTCTCTAGAGTTGATTTTTGATATCGTTCTGTGTTTTGTTTGTAAAATTGCGGTCAAAGAAATTGACCTGGGAGGAGTTTATACGTCTCAAATCTTAAATCTATAACGAGAACTCCTGGATGAGAAATTAAATGTTTATATCATTTCCTGTGTTCCAGTGTTACAGGGAAATCACAAGTGAAGGACAAGATGCCAACTACTTAGAAATAAATTTATCGTGAAACAATAATAAACACCTAGGTGGATGCAGTCCGAATTTAGAAAATATATTTAAATTGTCTTGGTCAATTAAAGACAATTTGTACGTGACTTTTAAGTTGAGTTCAACAGATTCGTGATTCAGAATATATATATTTTATGCGGTCTCCGGTGATTCCTTTTCTGCGTAACAAATATAATGCCAATGTTAATATACCTATCCTTTGTATACAAATTTACTTATAGTAGTTCTCAATATAGTACTTATGGTCTACAAATATTTTAAGAACAACTTGCATAAAAACCTAATATCATCATCATAGAAAAGGGAACCATTATGAGTCTATTGAAAAAAAAAACGATGTAGGATGAACGGAAGAGGCTATGTAGTTTAATTTTTATTATACGGTTATTAGTATTAAAAATGGATAATTCATTATGAAACTAACATATAAGTTCATCGGTCGTTGATAATACATCCAATTTGAACAACCTCCATTGTTTAAATTGGATGGATTAAGTTATTTTACTGCCAAACATTTCGTGTAGAATTTCTTGATATGAAGTGTTCTGATCTTCGTTTTTGTCGGCGTCGTTTGGGATTACATTCGGTGCTGGCGCTTGTTTCAAGTTTGTTCGCAGTTTCCTTTAATTTATCAATGGTGGCTTGACCAAACCGTATAATATGCTCGTTATTCGCATATGTAGAGTTATTCTTTTCTTTTCTCTTGCATTGTAAATGCCATCTTTGAGCTCTTAGAACATCAGTTATAGCACATAGCAAATAATACATAGAGACTTGTTGTTGATGATTGGAAAAATTGACTTTTTATTAAAATATTTAACGAGCAAAAAATTCATTTTAAAATTAGAAAAAACAAAAAATGCACTAAATATGAAAAAATTTATAAAAATTTGACTTCTAGAAAATCGAAGGATATTACAATTATAGTGAAATATATATGTTTGGGAAAACTCACAAAATCCTGAATTATGCATTCTATGCTCGAATATGATTACTGTTGATAGGTTATCAGTACGAGGAGGTTTAACGTTGCTTCGGAAAGAACAGAATAAGTAGTAGGTTTATATTTTGCTTTATAAACCTCTTTAATATGCAGCTCCTTTATATTAAGTACATGCCTTAGCTAAATTTCCGTATGTATCACATTACATTTAGAATTATGCTTTTACAGTTCCATATAGTAAGGATCTTTTCAAATCAAAAAGAATATTAATTTATTTGATTCTCTGCCATATTCTACCTGTGTGAGTTTGTCTCTCCTAATGTGTCTGTTAGTTCTTGATATATCAAGTTCATGATAGAACATAATTTGTTATTTTAATATGCTCTTTAATAACAGCACAAAAATAAGTAACAATAAAAAACGTTTTGAGATTTTATAGAACAGTATATTAGCTGTTGGGACGTTGAAATTAAACAGAAAGCACATAACCTGAGCACATATGTCAAAAAGTCATGTCAAAAAACTTCACGGGTCATTCTGTAAGCGTGTTAAATCCTATATCCGAAAACCAGTACAGTACTAATTTGTACACCCTCCAAAGAAAATGAATGTTAACTTGGCTATTCCATTTGTTACTTAAAGAGGGAGTCACCGAAGAACTCATACAGTATACATATACTGAATCATAATCACCTCCTGAGTTAATTTCGGAACCTCCATCTGTCAGTCTAAACTATTTTTTGGGTTCTCCCGTCACTCCTTTTGATTAGGGGAATCAAAAGATCGGCCTGCTCGTTGTACATACTTTTGTTTTTTAACAATAAAGGGGACCATATAATTATTACAAATAAGGTTACTATATCCTCAATATTATAAATAATCACAAAAAAATTATAATTCAATTATAGGTTGAATGAATTAAACCAAGCTTTTTGTAATTGTGGATTTTTCATCGTTTTGGAATAATGGAATCTGTTGTATCGCAATCGAAATTTGTGTGGAGTGTTCTATTATCAGTTTCCCTTATGTTTATAGGCACATTGTCAGGTAAGCTAATTAAAGAAATGTATCTATTGTAATACAAGCCACAACCAATTTAATGTGGCACTTGTTTTGTTTATTTATATGAGGTGTTATATTTTTGCTAATGTATCGACTGGATATTTAGATAATTCTATTATCTTAATTATTAGGGGATATAAATAATTTAACTTATGGATCATACAATGTGAATTTAATTCAAATGACTTTAACAAACGGCGAATTGTACTTTCTACTTGTATTAGAACTATTGTTTCGAACTCATGAGAAAGCAAAATGCGCCTCGAACTTACCAGCCTCCACCCTTAGGTTCAACAACGCTGACTTTGCATGGAGTATTAACGTGAAAAATATAGGAGTTACAAGATACACAAGAAATGCCAAGTTATTTAACGGATAGTACCAATACAAAACCCATATTAATTTTAAAGATGTCGTTAGGGACTTCAAATCGTTACAATAATTTGGCATCATCAAAAACATAAAAATAAGCGGAAATATTGAAATCATACTAATAAAAAGAGGCCAATACTTTTTTGAACAAATAACAAGTAACTTTAAACTGTTGGAGTTACCAATTTATATGTAACATATGCTCATTCGTTGACTATTTCAATTCCATGTGTTGACATTGCTTTAACTGATTTAGCTGATTAAAACCATATAATTGTTTAAAGATAGTTAAAATGGTACACTACATCCTAAATAAATTTTATAATTTCTGTTAAAAAAATACACAATATTTGTGCTCAACTTAACTTTTTTCTATTTTAAACAAAGTGCAATTTATGTTTTCCAGATATGGGCAAAATAGCATCTTCTCAAAACTCCTTTGGAAATAATCCACAAAATCAATTTACTACTAAAAATAACACAAGGATCATTGTGCAAAAGGGGGGATTGGCAATACTACCATGTGTGGTAAAATTAAATTCCCCTGCTACCGTAAGTATGAATGTATTATCCACAATGAAATCGGGGTTATTCAACATTAAGTGGGACCTACTTTGATTTGTGTAAATATACATGTTTTTCTTTATAAAGTGCACCTCTAAAGGCCTAAAATTTTGTGAACAAAAACATGATAAAGCGATTAACTCCCAAAAATGCATATTATTAGTTTTATTTAAGATAGGTTTCGCTTTAAAATGATTTGTTAACTAAACAAGTAACGGCGGGCTTAATAAACATTGATTTTCCTAGGATAGAAGCATAGAAAATAATGAAAGAGCAAAAGCTAAAGAAATATGTAAAATGTTTGTAAGAAATAGGTCCATTTTAACCGCAGTTTTTGAATGTTTATTTCAAGGAAACAATCCAGCATATTAACATACAAAAGTATCTTTTTGTTTATATTTTTTTGTAAAAAATTTAATACAAATATGAGTTTACACTACATTTATTTTGTATATTTAATACAATTGTGTATTTGCATTACGGATCGATTTTTTTAAGGTTTCATGGATACGACGAAAGGATTTTCAATTACTTACTGTGGGTCTCTCAACACATAGCAGTGATAAAAGATTTCTTGTTGAACATACTCGTCATATGGGTCACTGGTCATTACGAATTAAATCCGTTAAGGAAGAAGATCGAGGATTTTATGAATGTCAATTGTCCATTTACCCGACACAATCTATTTTTGTAGAATTAAAAATAGTTGGTACGTAAGATTATGTATTCCATATACCCATTATAATTAATTTAAACTATTCAAGACAATTAGTTCTTAATGTTGAATTCATGTGGCACCTGTGATCTTTGAAACTACACGAAAAAAAAAATTATAAAATAAAAGTTTAAAAGCGCCGAATTTCACATCGAAGACTACAGATTTCACATTTTTCAAACAATATCATTTTTCATCACCTAAATCGTTTTGGCAGACTCGTTTAGTTTGTTACTAATGTAATTAATGAACAGAAATTCCGCATATCGAAGTTCCTTTTAATTAAATCTCTCTATCTCAAGAAAATGTCCTTATAATTTCAGAAGCAATTGCAGAAATATCATCTGCGCCTGATCTGCATATTGATGAAGGATCAATGCTTCGTTTGGAATGTAAACTAAAGCGGGCCACAGAAAATCCGTCCTTCGTTTTTTGGTAACTAGTTCATAATAGTCATATTTCAATAATTGCCTACAAAATACATAATCCTAATCTATATGTATAAAGTGTTGCATTCATATCATCGTCGAAACCCGAATGAATAAGTTAATTAGTCAACCAACGATGGAATTTTTGTTGATTGTTTTGTTGTTCTCATCAGAATCAATATTAGAACATCCATATTAAAGAGAATGTACTTTACTCTGATCACTCGGTTCTGTGAAGTGCATTATATCAGGACCAGACAAATAAGAAAAATCATATTCTTTGATACCTCCTATAGGACCGTATAAAACTCTATGTATTATTTCCTCTGAGGTAGAATATATCTTATACAATGAAGTGCCAATGTGAATTTACCTCTCTTATGGAGTGTATAAAACTGATATAGTTTTATTGATATTGGAATGCGCATTGTTTTCACAAAATCGTGTCTAGGGTTATTAAGAAAAAAACATCTCTTGACTATTTCGTGTTTGATATACTTAAGCAATAAAAAACTAAATATTAACAAATAAATGATACTTTTGGACTTTAGGTATCATTACAGTAAAATGGTAAATTACGATACTCAAGGAGGATTCACAGTAACTGCTACACCCATGAATATTCAAAACTTTATAAATATGAACAGCAAAGATCGTAACAGCAGTTTAAACTATAATAACTTTAATGTGCAACCAGGAAACTTTTTGACATCAAATTCTGTTAGTATTCAGAATAACTCGCCTTACATGTTGACAGCATCAACCAGTATTTTAACTATTAAAGAAGTTCATTTTCATCATGCTGGAAATTATACTTGCGCCCCTTCAAATGCGCGGCCAGCTAGTATAACGGTACATGTTCACAAAGGTAAGCAATTGTAACTATGTTATATCTTGTTATATCTGTTATTATATTAACGATAAGTGATACATAAACATATTCACACCATATGAACTATTTGATTTCTATAATATGTGTAGATATGTATGTGTACAAGTAAATATATTTTTTTATTAATCATTTAAGTATCTAATAGTAATGGTTTCAACATAACATAATTCTTTTCAGGCGAAAAACCAGCTGCAATGCAACATGCCAACCGAAGTTTATTTGAAAGCGAAGTTAACAACAATACCATATTAAATAACATCGTTTTTCCAAACAGAGGAGCTATATTTAATTCAATTTGGACCTTTCGTATAGAGTTAGCCGTTATACTTAAATTAATTTATATGTCAAAATGTAAAATTTGTCTAGATGCCAATTTAACTGTTTGTAGAACATTTCTTACTATATTACATCATAAAATTAAAAGATGAAACTAAATTTAAAATAAGTGCTTTTATAATAATTGTTATGATAATAGGTAGATAATATTTACGTATGTTCTTATTGTTTAATATGAATTAAATAAAATATTTACAAGTACAATATAAATAATATTTCATGTCTATCTATGCCTTAAAAAACGTCAAACGTCGGTATAG
>JXPZ01031027.1:0-39700 GCA_001014575.1 Themira minor
CCTGTTCATTTATGAACAGGGGCAATACAAGGTTACAAGCCTTAGCAATTGAGATATTGGCGTTATTGCATTATTTGGGTTGTCCCCTAAAGTATGAATTAAAGAAAGACGTGTTATTATGATAAGGGTCAAAGTAGGCGTTTTCTATAAAAGGTTAATAAACCCTAGGGGGTTTGGATGCAAATCGTGTTAAAATAGACTATACTGTTATCCATATTACTGAGATTAAAAGAAAACCTTTTGAAGTTGAGTCAAACGAGGGGTCTAGTAAGGCCTTAGTAGAACACTTTGACCGATATGGCAAAAAATATGCAATTCTCTGATAAGACTTCTTCAATTCACTGCCAAACCCAACTTAAATACAGTCACTGCAAAATCAATAATAAAACCTTTAAATTGCACATTCAAACTGCCATTCTCACAGCCTTTGAACAATTCTTGGCAACATTTCTGACACGCAATACTAAACGAAGACATGCAATTTCAACGTGAAATGATTGATTGATTTTTTATCCCAGCATCTTCCAAACCTCGTTAAAATTCCAAATCCCACAAGTATTTCCTAGATGACGTGTAACGCAGATATAAATTTCAAAAATTACGAAAAAAAAGGTTTCGAGAAAAATGCTTCATAAATTCGTTTCAACTTTGGCAAAACACTCACAGACATATTTCATATTGACATTTGAACGCAAACGCCGCGAAATGAAGTAGCCAACCTGCCGAAGAGCGCCTGCCCAACAGCCAGCCAGCGTGTACACCGAGAATTCCAATTGCTTGAAAAGCATTACAAAGATCATGGCAAATTGATTAGAAACCGAAACGAATGCCTTCAAGCTCAACTAAGCATAAAGAGTTGGAAACAGCTGGCTGGATGGCGTTTCGAACCCACGAAAAACAAACAACCAACTGTATACACGGTGGCCATGCCTGCCCCCGGTGCGGTTAGTTTGTGTGGCTTTTTGTGGATTACCTCATATTGAATTGAGGTGGCCCCAATTAATGAACATGCAAACCACAAAAATACAATAAAACTGAAACCGTAATTACCAACATGCGATTAAACAATGAAATATTTAATATACACGTATCACAGCATATCATCACACAACGGCCTCTTATATTCTTAACACGTTTTTCAAGCTTTCTACCCACAAAGCGGGCGATTACCACGTCGTCATTGCTTCGGTTTCGGACTCAGGTTCAGTCGTGGTTTGTGTACACGAAACCTGACGCATGACATAATTGACCCTCGCCCAATGGAAGCGGCTAAACTTTAAACACTTTCCGGAGAGACACCACACAAATTTACGAAATCTAAACAACTTTCAAGGTGCCAAAGTTATGTACACAAAAATTATTACACTAATTAGATAATATATGTTTTACTTGAACACTTTAGACTTTTGGAATTTCTTGAGCCCACTTTGTTTGAAGCCTTCAGTCTCTTCAATTTATGCTCTAGCTGGGGCTCCATCCCATAGGCATCTTCTTGTCGGTAGTTTCTGTAGTCACAAGCTTGCCGATCGTACTCCAACAGCATTTCGATCATCTGGTAATTCCCACTGAGCAATGCCAAATGGGCCGCACTGTGCCCATATTTGTACTCCCGCGATCTACACAGCTTCACATCCTTACACATTGCGGCCGCTTTTAAGAAAATCCTCACCATTTCAATGCAACCATTTTCGATGGCCAAATGAAAAACAGTGCAACCATTCCGATTGTACCGACTAAACAATTGAGGTATTTCCTTATTGGCTTTTTCGGTGTTCTCCTGAAAGAATTTCACAAATTCTTGCACACATTCCTGGCGTCTCGCCTGGAAGGCGCTATGCAGCGGTGTATTAAGTTGCCAATTTAGAGCGTTGATCTTGCAACCCGCTCTCAGCAACGGGCCAATGCATTCGGGAGCATTCAAAATGCACGCACAATGCAAGGCATTTTCACCGTTGCCAAAGCGTTCATCGCTTATGTAATCCCTCAAAGGCTCACTGGTGGTTAACAATTCCGAAACGACCGCAAATTGATGGCTCCTTATGGCGTGAACGATGAAGCCTTCGGGACGTTGGCATTCGGAGCGGTAATCTGGAATTCATGGATTTTCAACGATTTTCCTTGGGGATTTTAATTATGAAAGGCTTACGCAAATCGAAAATTTGTATGTCCAATTTGGTTTTTGCTCTACGGCAACAACGTTTTAAAAGATCCTTAAGATCCTTTTTGACGTTCTTTTCTTTGAAGATTTCATTTGGTGTTGCCATCGTTGTGGAAGGATCTACACTGAATTTCAAGAAACAATGATTTGCGGCTGTTCGAATTGTATTTAAGTACTGAGTGCAATTTGGCGGGAACCAAACGGTTATATATGAGTTGTAAAATTTGCTCGGGTTCACCCCTTTGAGAGAGCTTTCTTTGTTATGAGCTATTA
This sequence comes from Themira minor, assembly GCA_001014575.1. Taxonomy (NCBI): domain Eukaryota; kingdom Metazoa; phylum Arthropoda; class Insecta; order Diptera; family Sepsidae; genus Themira; species Themira minor. Next base: position 2,432 of record JXPZ01031027.1, read on the forward strand.
ATATCTAATGCGAATATACATTGTGGCGTACGTTCAGTTTTCAAAATCCACAAACAAAAGCTTTAATCAGAACAATATTCTCAATATACTGCTTTGTCTATTCGGTACTATTCTGGCAGTCCCCATATTTTCGAATGCTCATGTGTAAAATATCCCCTAAATGACCAAAATTCGTTTTAAAAATGGACTTCCTCAAAGTTCTCAGTGGTATCGTCTTGTTTGCTTACTAATGGCTTTCGAAAGCGCCACAAATACGATTATACAAATATTACGTTTAAACTAATTCTGCGGTTCTTCAAAGAAATCCCCCTCGTCCCACCAAACTCTAGTAAACACACACAAAAAGCAACAAATATAGCCGTACAATCACGAATTATGCCAAAGCCAATGATCTCACACAAAAGTGAAGGTGTTTGAGTGCGACTCAACGGCGAATTGGACGTCTCGCCGCCGACGGTGACAAAATCGGGTTTTCATCGTAAGCCCCATTTAACAACCGAAACAGCTGAAAAAAACACCAACAACAAGTGTTGTCGCTTGTCAGTTTATTTCAGAATGAACTCTTTAGCTGTCTAGCGGTTTTGTGAAAAATGAATTATCCGTTGGGTTATAAGAAGTTGTTTTGAATTTTTCGCAAAAACTATTTCGATGACCTTGTCTATTACGCTTTGTTGAACTTAATTAAATTAATAATTTAATGGCATTGCGCATTCAATGAATGACCTTGCTTTTTAGCCAAACAAACGGGGGCGTTGTATTGGAAAATAAAATATGATTTCTTAAATTGTTCACTAGAAAATTAAGCGATTTTGTTTTCCAGTTTGAAGGTTTACAACGCAATGCAGTCAGTAGAAGTTTTCGATAGTAATACTCGAAAAAATAGCAATTGAAATAAAAGTGTATCTGATATGAATTTGGAATTGGTATTTGCCATAGGCAAATAAGGGGAAAACTATTTAAATCAATTTTTAAGTTGAATAAATTACAAGACAACAGTCAAAATATACACTTAGTAACAAGAATATTTCAACAAACTTAAAGAATTAACAAGAAAATATTAAAAAAAATTAAAAATAATATTTAATTATTTTAAATAAATTCAAAGAAATTTCAAGATATCAAAATATTTTCCATTCAATTTAATATAACTTTTAATAATATTTAAAAATATATAAAAATTCCTATCTATAAGTTCAAAAAAAAACAACAATGTCTACAAAATCCACCAATTAATATTCAATCACTGAAATCGTTAAGACCTGAGGCAATCGCTTGCATTCTCATCGAACTCTTCTCATACACAATATTTATTGTTGCTGTCGACTCTCGATAGACGACTCATCAGCTCTTCATCATCGACACACGCATGCAAATCTGTCAGTCAGCGTGCATCGCTGCATCTCATCGGCACTTCCATCGCGCCAGCCGTTGTTTACACAACACCACATTCAACTCAACGGCGTTTTCATTAACACCGCATCGAGGCAGGCGTGTTTTGTTTTGTGGTGTTCAAAGTCATGTACGGAGATGATGCGTTGTTGTGATTTTTTTGTGCACAATTTAACATGACATCTAAATGCAAATTCAATTTGCTTTTTTGTGAGCCATTATTTTTTTAATAGTTCAAGCTCGTTTGCGTGTCGAGGATGCAGCTATGTGATGACGTTATTACACTGTACACACACAGTCAGTCAGTCCAGTTGTTGACTTGATTTTTTTCACACAAATCACTTAAGATTTATGCCTGCGGCTTTATGGCTTTGCGTTTGAAAGTGTTTTAAATTTTTTTTTTTTTTTTGCAATTTGTCGATCATTATCACTAGAAATTGTAGTTTCATTGATTTTTCATTTGCCACGCTCGAGTGTTGTCAATGCATAATCGTGTATTTTTAGTGAATGACTGCATCGGGTCCCCACTGATTGATGATTCTTTATTCCAATGGCATTTTGAATGTTTAATAGTTTTTTTGAGTATTTTTTCACTATTTAGAATTGAAGAATTCTAACTTTTCAAAATGTTAGAGCCTCAAGAAGAGATCATATAGGACTTTAACAAATAGACAAAAACTAAACAAAAATTCAATTTCAATGTCGTAAATCACTTTAACAGCTGTCTTTTCAAGAACATTTTCGAGATCCTCCCCAATCATGTACCCCATCAATACGTCTTTGTCTTCGCAAACACCCATGATAAGCTCGTCGAGTTCTCTGCCTGACACCCAAAGCAAAAGTGCCCACATGAAATGATCAATTGCCACTTGAGCAATTTAAGTGGTAAATTGCTGTTCTATCCCGACGGCCCCTATAAAGCACCTTAGGCATCTAATTGAAATGTATTGTTTCCGTAATTTCGTTAGAGCTACGTAGAGCTCCATAGTAAAGATGAAGCTTTGAAAAGAATTCCGCGAAAATTCATAAAGCCAGGGCAACGTTACAAAATTCGTAAGCCTGCAGCAAAACTTTGCAACTAAATCATGCATTTTTTTCTGCGGACTCTCGTAATTTGTATGCACATCTCTCGATTCGATTTGTTCGATTTTCATTTGCAAATTTTCGTTTGGACACAATCACGGCGTTGGCGTTGATCTACGAGCGAAAGTGTGTTCGCCGGCGTCGTGGTTGTTGTTGTTGTTGCACTTTATAAATCAAATCGGAAATCTTAAAAATAAAATCAAACGCAACAGCAGGATGTCAAACGAAAAGTTCGTGTAAAAATTTCGTTCGCCTGAGGACATGCAGCGTGTGTAATTTATGCACTGGCAAGGCGTGTGGAATTTTAAACGACCCATATGGTGTTCACGGGGCGCACAAGAGATCGTACGAACAGTTCAAGAAACTCGGGGCACACATTTGCATAACATGCGATTTTGAAATCAATCAAAACGTGTTGACTCAAGACCCTTTTTATACACCCCTCACTCTTTGTAACTAGTAATTTTTATTTTCATTTAAATATGCATGTAGTCTGCTCATTTAACGTAAGAACGTGCCTAAAATTGTGTTCACTTGCCTTGTCGAATTCTTTACAATGTTGTCCACCTTGCACTGAGATGTCTAGGCTGTGCTTCAAGTCTATTTTAAAATTAGAAACAAGTGCGGGTGGCGCAGTGCATTTCGTCATGGACGTTAAAAAATGTACAATAAAAACTAATTAATATGCGGTTCACAAGGCAGACAAAAAAGTAAAGTGTTAGGCGTTTAAGAAATAATTTAAACGAAAAAGAATGTAATAGAAACGCATTAAAGGGAAAATTAACATTATTTACATGCATTTTAAATTAAAATATGTAATGAAATAAAAATGGAATTTTATAATAAAAATTGAAATTATATTAAAAATTCCAAAAAATTATTTAAAAATTTATTTAATTCCCCAAAAATAAATTCAGCATATTATGTCAACGCAATTATCAACACTATGAATTCGAAAAAATATAACAAAATTGATGACCAATCAGCATTAATAAACTATATTTTAAAAAGGCCAACTGGTTTGCCAAAACAACAATTCTTTTAATTTATTCTGATTTTTGATTTTTCCAAGAATTTTAACCAGTGATTTATATTAATTTATAAATAAAACACTTTAAGTTTTAAAAGAAAAATGTAAATTTCCTTAATTTATTTGGAAGCCCGAATACCGATCTCACACAATTTGAATTAACATATATTTCCCATTACTCGATCAATTAACATAATTTTATTGATGGGCTACAAGAAAGAATCGAATCTAGGGATCAGTTGGTAGTTGTAAGCCTTTAAGATAACGAAGACAAATCGAAACCCGTTGATGCCCCAACGATGACATGCATGACAACAAATGTGTTGATTAGAAAATAATGTTACAATTTCATCGTGTAGAGAGGGATAAAGAAGAACCCATTTAGGGACCACCAATAGAGTAATTGAACTAATTAATTATATCGTTCGAAATTTTTTGATCAGGTACGAGAAAATTTCGAAATCGAGTTCGAAAATTGTTCGAATTTCGACAATTTGGTTTATTTATTGTGCTATGTGGTAGAGATAATCCCTATTTTATTAATGTCACTATTACTCTATCTCTCCTACATCTATTTTTATCATCGTTGCTGTCATTGCACAAATGACACCTTCGCGCGTTCCATTCCCACTGAACATTTTCTCAGAAAACTTTTTCAAACTCCCACAAATGTCACGTACCCTCTCACTAAACGATACCGCTTAGGCCTTTTACCATCGGCTCAACGCAATTATTTCCAATGAATTGTATGACATGTGTCAATATTTCTACACAGCAACACTTTACAACACTGCGGTCGTCATGTGTGCTTTTTGACATTTCCCCTTAGAGTGTTTGTGTTTGTTTGTTTGTCAGCCTATTAGTAGTTGAAATGTTGTTGTTGTTTTTCAAGTTGTTAGTGTTGTTTTCATTGCAATTGTTATCTTATCGGCCTGCGCTTACTCCCACTCTCTGTGTGTTTCTTTCTCACTCCAGCAGTCTCTCTGCTCCACTCGAAACGTGTGGGTACATGCCCATTTTCTAATTACAATGGGGAGCATGAGAGAGGCGCTCTCTCGCTCTGCGTGATACTATTAACACAATAGAGTGTCGGAGATAAACAATAAATTGATGAATGCATTCAAATTGAAGGGTTTAGAGTATAGGGGACTTCAACAGGAACCCTACTGAGAGAAGTTTGAGGTGAAAGAACCCACCAAAAATGTTTATTAATAGCTTTCAAGACACTAAATAATCAATTTTTGGCTTTCCCCATGGCAATTAGTCAATGTTCGAAAAATCAAATCATTTTCGAACATGCACCAAAATGTTAATTTTCAATGCGAATTGCTTTTTTTCATAATTCCCATAAAGCTAGTTTTGCAATTACAACAAATAACCATGAATCTCAGCGAGATATGGGCGAATTTCCGTTTTGTGAAACAGTTTCGTGGAACGCCCCTACGGCATAGCGTTCAATCAAAGTCAGTGCGAATGAACGTTTGGCTGGGTAAACAAACCGCACACATACACTGATTTATTCTCGGCCAAGCCAACGCTTGTGGTGATTCCACTGCCGGTTGGTGCTGCCGCATTGTGTGTGTGCCCATTGATTTGCCTCTTATCGGTCGCTTACTTGTTGCCCCGTGCGCTGCCATAATGCATGAGTTTAGGAGTTTGGGAGTAGTCGAACTGGTTTGCCGTTCCGTTCCGTCTCGAACGAACACCACACACTGCCGCTATTTGTTGGCTGGTGGCTTCCTACAATTTCATCATTATTAATTATCGTATCGCTTTGTATAGTTACGTATCGTATCTTTGGTGTGTAACGCGTTTGTCTAACTCACTTTGTTGTCACTGCCATGGTGCAGCCACGATCGCGCGAGGGAGCGAGTCCGAAACACACACAAAGTGCGAAAGGTTGTCGAACATAACTTCTAAGGTTAAATCACTACTATAAATCCAACACACAAAATCTTGAAAACCACCAAACGAAAAGAAATACTACAGCGAAGCTAAATAAACAATAACAAAAAGCAACAACAACGTTAAATACAATGCCGCCTAGACGCCAGCCAAGCAGTTCATAACTCTGAGGTTTGTCAGATTTTAACGAGGTGTTTAGTTCATTATGAGCTCGCGTCGTGTTTAAATGAGAAGTTTCTGTGAAATGCGTGTAAAAAATGGAACCAAAACAAGTGGTCTAGATTGCCAAGCCAGATGGTAGAAAATCATTTCAAAGGAAATGAAGAAGAAGTTCAAGAAAAGTGAGAAAAAGTTTGGAATAAAGATATGAAAAAAGTGTTGTTTATCAAAAAAATTTTTATTTAAAATATATCAAATTTTATATAAAAGTATTAAAAAATATTTTGTAAAAATCAAAAAATAAAATTTTAAAAAAATGCATTAAAATACCCAAAATGTTACAAAAATAATAAAATTATTTTTTCCGAGAATTTTTCAAAAAAATTCTACCATGAGTGATCCGAAATTGTGAGAAATTGTATTACTTATGTTGTCCAACAATTCAGCAAAATATATATAATAATGACAAACCAAAACATGAATTATTTATGATTGTGCGCTCAATACCGTAAAAAGCTTTTTGAAATTTTCATTTGAAAACGGCAACATAAAGACGGCTTAATGGCTCTCTCGAAACGTAAAAATCTACAATGTTTTATGAAGTGACATACCCACAACAACCACAACAACCACCGCACCTCCCCCTCAACCCAAATACACATTTATTACTAGCGTTATCTGGGCGATAGGCGTAGTGAGTCAATGCAGTATTGGCAAAGTTAATTAAATTTATGCGGAAAAAACAATTTTCTTTATATCGAAGAAAAAAGTGAATCAAGGAATTTCTTTAATTAATATTTATAATCAGTAATAAAAATGATTTCCTCGGGGGATTGGGGCAAAAGCAATGAACGCGAGGGCTTTGACTTGGATCAGCCAATGGAGAAATTCGAGGAAAAGCTGAAAGACCTCTCACCATCGGAACAAGAGGCGGTGAAGAACTTTTGGCGGTGAGTTGAAGGCGATTCGAAAGGGAAAACGCGACTTTCAAAAATAATGTAAAATAAAGCAACTTAATCAGGGAACATCATAAAACGTTAAAAAAAGCAAACTCCAAAAGTTCATTGTACTCTTCAACGCCCCATATATCTCATTTAGAATTCACTGGCTGTTCCCATTCAATGGCATAATTATTACTTGTTTGCGCTTTTCAAAAGTGTAGGTTCTATGCGTTTGCCGTAAAGTGTGTCAGTTGTGTGGCATATGGAAATTTCCCACATTCTGGCACTGCTTTGACACAGATTTTCGGCATTTTAATTCAGTTTGAATGGAACCATTTCTGTTCATAATTAAGTTGTTCAATTTTGTATTTCTCAGTGGCGGAATTTGTTTAGTCTACACATTTCTATTGTCATTCAATCACATCATTTATCTTGGGCAATCAAAATACTGACGTTTCAATAAACAAAACATTTAGATGGGGCGGCCAAACAACGAAAAACACTTTCAGTAGCGTCTAATTAATCATCATTGCTTCTAAATTTGTTTAGATGTGATTGAAAAGCTTGACATTTTCTAGAGGGGGATTAGGAAAAAGAAATCTTTGGGAAAAATTTCTCATAAAATGTGGGTATAATAGAACGGATTCAACGAATTCTAAAGTCTTATAAATTCTCGTATATACTTTTCATACGAAATTCTCATATAAAACAATTCAAAATTTCAAAAAATGTATTTGAAATATAACATTTTAAGGAGCCCTTCAAAAAAAATCTCTAAAATCTTAGATAAACAAAAATAAATATAAATTATATGCCAATTCCCCTTTGAAAAACTCCCAAGGCACTGGTGTTGCTTGATCCAGTGGGATCACCCTTCTCCGAAGGCCTTTCGTGCGTCTCAAATGAGGTGAACTAAATTTCTCATTTTGTGGATATTTTTGTGGGCTCCAAAACGACACGCGCTACCATAATTTCTGAGAGCTAAAAATATTCCCGGGGCCCCTGTGTGACTGTTGGGATTGGGGTGGCGTTCAAGTGCTTAAACCGCTGACATTCCCTACATATTTTATTGTTGAAATAATTTGAGAGAAGAAGATTAAGGAAATCTTGTATTTACACACGGAAGGTATCAACTTTTATGGGGAACAAGTGTTTCCGTCTTTCATTTTTGAAAATTGAAAAGTCTTAGTTTCGTATTATTAAGGAATGCGAAATGAGATATTACACGGGAGAATTTCAATAGGAAAGGAAAATTCAAACATGTTTTAAAATACCTAAACACACTTTGTCACCGCCACATAAATCAACTGAATGGAAAACTTCCTCGCAAGTCTACGAATAAATTTTCATTACACACTCATTTCATTCTTGGAGCACAACAAAAAAGTGAATTTATGATTCCTGATGATTTGTGCGTGTGCATAGGCAGGGATCTGCCATACCATATCATACAATTAATTATGACGAGCAAACAAACAACAGCGCAAAGGAAAGCAGCATTCCCTTGGGCCACCGCGTTTCTCATGTTTATGGTGTTGAATGATGCGTGTTGTCGGCATCGGCATTGCCATCGCCATCATAATGCCACCGCTCATATGCAACACGCAATGCAGTGACAATTTCATGCGGCCCCTGTTGTTGTTGCCTCTACTAATTAAGCTTTAGTTTTTCGTTACGGTAAATTTCAATAATCATCCGTTTCTCTCCCCTTTCTTGCAGGTCTGTGGTAATGCGTACGCCCCGTGCATTTTCCGAGGAAAATGGTAAGTTCTGCCTCAGTTCAAAAATACGTATAATTTCGTATAAATTTAGACAAACTCTCGTAGGAGAAGCGGAAAACAAGCAAGCGTTGTGTACCAAAAAAATTACATTTTAATTTCTGAGTTCGAAGAAAAAACGGCAGCTAATTAGTGAGTGCCAGATGATGGTTGAATGATTGAAATCGAAAGGACAGGCATGGGCGTTGCTTTCAAAAATCCAAAATTTGAGCTCTGAACCTCGCTATCTCTTATGTTATGCAATCCCAGCTTATCTGTTGTAAAACATTTCCGTTTGACACTTCTTCTATGGTATTTCAAATTTCCCTCTTAATAATTCAACACCTTTTTTTTCATTGTCTCCACGAAGGTCACCCTCTTCTACGAAACCCATCCGTCATTGTCTTAACGCTTTATAAAAACATTTGGAAAAAAATCACACTTATTTCATAGACTTGAAGGCGTCTTTAACAGTCTTATTACGTTCTGTGATATCATCGCCGAAAATGAAAAAAAATATTGAAAAAACAATATTATCGTTTCTTGTGAATGAAACTCAAAGTGGCTAATTTTATTCGACTCGTTTTGGTTGCAATGAATGAGGCTCCAAAAAAAAATAAATATCCAAAATAGCATCCAATAAAATTTCAATATTTTCGTGAGCAACCGCAAAGCCGCTTAAAAGTGTTCAACGGTGTGGGCGTTGAAGGTGAAGTGATTGCTTTTTGTGAATGGTCGGACGGTTAGGGGCTTATCAGTCGGGTCGTTTAAGGTGCGTGGGAAGAACTTTATAAAGCCCAAAAATTCTTTAAAATCCTCAGTTTTCTACATTCAAAGGCCTTTGAAAAAGAAGTGCAAAAAATTGGCAACCTCAAAACCAAATCGCACACAATTTTTTGACATGTTCACTGGGGCCCCCCACACACGTGCAATCAACAGCATATCGGATTAATTGGATAAAAATTGGACATTTCCACTAATTACACATGAATAACAGCACACCCCTTCCGATGCCGCTAAGTAAGTCATCCATGTGGCAAAAATATTAGATGCCTTTAAGTGATAAAATGCTACCTGGCTTACAGACGGGTACGCCCACACCACGGAGCACACGCCACCACCCGATTGCTCACATCCGCTCGCAAAGTTAATGAAAAATCTCGGCGTCTCCCAAACCGGCTTAAAAACGAAATTACAGTTAATTATGAGATGCATGTGGAAGGGGCGGGCTTGTGTCTCAGACCTGACTGCGTATTTATCATTGGCAAATTGCTTATGCACGAGTGGGCAATTTTCTATCACAATTTGATGAGGAAAAAATTGAATTTGTTCGACGAAGGAAGGATTTAAATGGCGACAAATGACTCTTGGAAGAAGAGATGGAAAGGCGTCATAGTTTTATAGACAAATAGTTAAGGCGTATGAGTAATTTTTTGAACCTGATAAATTGCATTGAGGCGTAGGGAAATTACAGTAATTTTTTGCTATTAATATTTCTTGGTTACGTTTTTCGTAAAGATTTTTGGAGAGGAATTTATGGGCGTCACTTCAATTAACGAAATTTTCCCTTTTATTTTGATGAAAACCCCACTACATTGGAAAACCCGAAAATGTTGCTTTTGTAGTGGGTGCTAATAACGATTTTGCAGCATGTTCGGTTTGCGGCGTGTTGTTGGCATCAAGTGACCCACATACGCTGCGATTTGCCGTGGCTGTCAGTTTCGGTGTTGCCACACACAAATAAGCCACATTGGCAGCTTTACGAAAATTGCATTGAAAATTCGCGCAAATAAAGTTGTTCAAAAGCGTTCAAGGAGAAAGGCTCTGCGAACGAAAAAAATTGCATCCAACTTTCCATTTAATGAAGCACACCTTCTGCATTCCTACGCACACTTTTTTCGGCTGCATTGAATTCCTGCATTCATAATTTATGCCAGTTTCCAAAAACCCAAAAATCTTTTTAATTACGGCAATCAAAAGTATCGACGAGGGCTCCCACTCTTTTCCAACCAAAAAAAAGAGGAAACCTACGCGGGAGACCCCTCTAATGGCCAGTATTGATGAGAGTCACCGGCAACGAAGTCGTACGTGTTGTGTGTTTTTAATGAGCAACAGCTGTGTGTGGACGCCAGCAGAGCAAATAGCACCAGTACAAATACGCTTTGCCGGGACAACGTGTGATGTTTTGCCGAAAGTGTCGAAGACGATGACATTTTCGCATACAAACGACAAGCGGCGACCCACTCAGCTCATCTGGTGTGCTCTGCTGAGCGTAGGGGCTTAGGGGGGCGTGGAGGAAAAAGCCTTTCGATGCTCAGATGTGGTTCGTGTTCATGTTTAATTTTCATTTAAAGTGGTATTTCCTTTTTTCGAGTGAAGTTTTTCCGGTTTTAGCGGAGCGGAGGGGCAACATTCATTCATTAAATTCGAGTGTGTCACGCATGCGTCCTACACGCTGTGGCATCGTGAAGATGGTCAAATCAAGCCAAACTGTAATTTAGTCATTAGCGTTGACAACCCGAAAAAAACACGTTTATTTCGCTATAAATAAATGCGAGTATATTTTTTGATGATGTCCGTTTAAGGAGAATTGAATGATGTGGTTTTTGAGTGATTTCCAAATGTTTTAAAAATTTAAAAAAAAAAAAACAAAATATAGCGAAATTCTCCAAATAAAACTCAATCGAAAAGCTCACTAAATCATTCAGTTTAGCATGAGTAATTCTCACATGAATCGGTCTCTTTAGCTTTTTTAGAGTACACGCCGTTTTTGGAAATTCTACTCGCATTTAATTGTTCTCTCTTTACACCTTATCATTCGCAAAAGCCCGCTCTGGCTCCCTCGTTTTATTTGATTACTGCTGGACTGATAACGTATTAAAAGACCGAAATGCCGCTTTATAGTGATAAAAATGAATTTTATCGCGTTTGCAGTGGAAATTGTTGTTGTTATTGTAGAAACAATTTCGGAAAAAAAGCCGGTGTATTACAGTAACAATAATTCCAAATAAAATACGAATTTTTTCACGATAGAAGGGGAGGCACCAACAAATAAGAGAAAAGTCGTCTCTTCTATCAACAAAATTAGGAAAAAAAAAACAAGAAAATAATTAAAAAAGAGAAAACAGAAATCTAAAAAAAAATATTATAAAATGATTAAATGAAGAAAATGGCTGATAAATGTCAACTAAAACTTTGAGGCTTCAGTATGCAAGCGACGGAGTGCGTTAAATGGACACGAAAGAATATTTGTAAATTGATCGAAATTTTTGGAAGTTTTTAAATACATTTTTTAGAATTTTTCCAACAAATTTTCAAAAAGTTTTCCAAAAAAAATTGTTCGAAATTCTTTTACAAAATGCTTTTGGACATCTTCTTAGTGCTTTTCATAATTTTGTGGTATTTTACCAATGCCCCTAAATATCGCGTCAAAAAGAAAAAGTACCTCAAATTGGAACATGAGAAATTATTGAAATTGCGGCAGAGTCTTCAAGAAGTTATTGGTACACATTGCGTTCTTTACGTCTACACCACCAACAAAAACTTAATGACCCCCACTAACAACAAATTATACCGCATGTGTAGTGAAGTGCAAATAAAAAAAATCGAAAAAAAAAATCTTAGAAGGCCCATCCATCTCATTTGAAAGCAGGTGTGGTCGCTTGCTTGCTCTTTTACCAAATCAGGTTAACCAAAAAAATAAAGAACCCTCCATAAACCAAAAAAACGCAACAATTTCAGTGTCTGCGGTGTTCTTAAAAAAATTCTTGGAATTTCATAAAACCACAGAAACCAAACAAAAACTAAACATTTTTAAGCAAAGACCTTGAAATTTCGGTGGGCCCATGTTTGAATGGAGAACTTGAAACGCCATCAAGAGTCTAACAAATTTTTAAGGTCTTTAGGACATCACGATCCGTATTGTGTTCGGATACACAACAACAATTTAAATTGTGAATACCAAAACAACAACAAGAACAACTCCTTCTTGTCCTGTCTGCCTAATGTCATTACGGAGTTCATAAAACGTGCTGAAATCGTTATTTTTTGTTTGTTTATTTATTCAAGACTTGTTTATGTCTTGTTGTGTTTTGGGTCAGCTATTGCCATTGTGGCATGTTTTTGTTGCAAAGATGTTGACATGTTTTCTTTGCGTTCTCGGATGTTTCGCTGATCTTGCATGAAATCAGGGGATCATTGTGGTTTGGCGTTTTTCGTTTAGAATTTCAAATTGTTCGCTCTGCGATAAGATCTCAGCAGAAAGTCTCAAAAGGGTTTGGTTAAATCTTTTCGAAAGGTGCCGAAGAATACGAAAATATCATAAAAGAAGTACGAATTGAAGTCTTAAGAATATCACTTCAGAAATCTCAAAAGGATCAGTTCCATTTTTAAATGGCAATAGTGGAATTTAAGCCCAAGATTTTTTAGCATCCATCGATAGAATAGAACCTTAACATAAAATCAGAAAATATCATGCAAGATCTTTTAAGTACGAACAATAGAGTCTGCAAAGGGGATTACGGAAAGATTTACAGAAATTGATATACGATGGGTCTGTTTGCTGAGTAAGGGTCGACGATAGAGAAGATCTAATGGGAACACGAGTGCAGTGGGGAATATTGTGAAACGAAACAGTGGAATGAAACACTGCCAGCGAAAGAGCTTTTCAGTGCGCTGACCAACGACTTTCAGAGCCTTGTGGCCTATATAAGCACGGCATAGACTGTGGTTTTCCAACGTTCGCTTCGTGAGTGGTTCTATGCGCAATGAGATTGCTCACAGTCCAACAGGAGCGGCGCTCAGTGCTATGAGCTTGTGAGCTATTTAAGCAATCAAAGCTCACAGCATAAAATGTGAATGCTAGCTAGACAGAGACTCCGTTTTCGATGAATAAGCAAGTACAGCAGACATAATAGAAAACTTAGGTGTCAATGAGACTGACTCTTCAAAAAGTTGAGTGAGCTTAGTAAGCTGCTTAAGGCGCTCAAAAACCAACGGCTTGCAAAATCAATCAACAATGATAACTTCATAGTTGCAAAGAGCTCTAAAAAGACCACCAAAGTACCATAACTTAATGTCATATGATCGTCAAGCATTATGTGTTAACATAAATAAATCATCCATTATGACTGAACCAAGCACGTTTTTCGCATCATCTGGCTGTCAATAACATTACTGGGCAAAACGAGAAGGGCACACAAAAGACCCGCCATGAAGAAGGGTATTAAAAATCGAATTGCTCAATTGGCAGTTCTCATTAATTTCACACACACAAAGCGCCACCAGACGGCACCAGACCCGACCAAGCCGTAGCAAATGAAGCGAACCGAACGAGCGGTGCTGGTGATCGTGCAAAACTCAAATTGCTTCGTTTGTCGTTGTTTTTGTTTTTTGTCTTTTACATATTTTCTCTTTAACTTCTACTTCGAACTTATTTACATTTTCCGCATCATTGAATAATAATAACAATTTTTCTCTTCCCCCTTTCTTGGCGGCTGTGCTGTAGGTCGACTGGCACAATGCGCCAATGTACGCAGCTGCAATTGTTGTCCGTACGGCTATCACATCGATTTGGATTTCGTGCGGTACTGCGAGTCGCTGGCCAATGCCAAGCCATCCGAGGAGGAGTTGCAACGTCGCAGTCGGCGACGTTCGCGTAAATCAATGGAATTTATGCTCGGCCTAGACGGTCTTTTCGATCAGTGGGACGCCGCGATGCGCGTGGTTCAACCGCTGCCGGAGGTGAGTTCAACAACAACAACAATAAAAAGGAATTTAATTAAGCCTGTTTTTGAGGCGAACCGTTGGTTGGCGGCTTTGTGAATGGGGGTGTTACTTGGGCCGGCGGGTGAAATGATTTATGTCCGACTGCCGAGATGCCATTGAAATGGAGTTCCAAAGTTAATTGGAAATTCTGCGATTTTTTTTTGGGGGGGAGGTGGGAGCGTGTCTAACGAATCGCCAGCGGTGGTCTGCGACTCTGCGCAGTGGGTTAAAAATACCTCAGGCAAAAACTTCCTCGTTTCCGCGAGTGGCGTGCATAATTAACAACGCAAGCACGCATCAAAGGAGATAATTTCATTTAAATGCCATTCGGCAGCAGTGGCGGCTTCTCACCTACTCGCCGCCAAAAATTGAGCACCTCATTAAACCGCAACGAACGGCCTGACATAAAGTGAAAACGAAACCGTTTGATCTCCTCCACAAAGCAAGCGACACCTTCTGTGCCCGGCGATGATTAAAACATTCGACACATGATTGACTTCAAAGGGGCGTCCTGCCCTGAGGTGGAAAATTGCATATTCTTCGCGAGACTCCGCAGCAACTCATAAAATCGTCTAATTTTAGGTCTCCCCCGAAAGTGATTCACCCGATTCGGTACGTCATCAGCAGCAGCCGCCGTTTGCCACTTCAACGCCTTGCCAGCCGCAACGAGCGCGTTCGTCATCGGTGCCGCGCATCCCCTACGGCGGCCTGACACGCTCCGAATCCCCATTCGGCACCGCGTCCTCCACATGCTCCTCGTTGCGCGGCACCGAGAGTGACACCCAGCAGTACCCCTCCTCCTACTCGTCCCTGATGCAACGCCCACGGGCTCCGGCGAACAGTCCGCCGGAGACGCGTGCCTTTCTGAGGGACGCACTGGACGAGGTGTGCAGCGATTTCGAACGCACTCTCGAGAGAACCTCGCAGCGACGCAAAAAGCAGTCGCCCCCGTACAGCGTCGGCTCGATGGATCGCAACAACAACGAGGCGAACACGCTGAACGGCTTCAACAGTTGGATGGACAAGAGGAATGGAAATGCGTGGGATCTGCATTCAAACTCAGACGGCTATGGTGAGTTTTAAAGTAACGGGAAAGAAGCATGCCATTGAGGTTAAGGGCACTTCAAAGGGAGCGTTATTGACAGTTTGCATGAAATAGTATGCATTTTGACAGATGGAGCTTTTAAAACGTGCTTTGGAATAGGATTTTCTGTTAGGTTAAAAAGACCCCAAAAAACATTTTTACTTTCAAATCTCTTAAATGCAAATGCACCCAAGAAAAAATTGGAAGTGTCAACTTTTTGGTGTAAAACGTTTAAGTCTCTTGACGCTTTATATGCGTTAGTCGTTTTTGTTCCCCTTTCAGTTCGAATTTATTTCCATTGGTTTTTGTGTACAAATCTGGCCGTCCCCATGCCGGTGGCTTGTTGACAATTTGAATTTATTACCCAAACAAACGAAAGCGACACTCAACAATTTTCTCACCACCCGAGCACCAACAACTCGAACGTCAACAGTGATTTTGTGTGCAGTCTGTGGCAATAGAGAAATTGTTGTTGTGCAACCACAACAAATGGCAAACTCAATTTTGGTTGATTTCCTTTTGAAGTTGCAGGACCATGACTAATTAGTCAGGCGTCTGTTTCGGCCCCGCGGCGCAAATTTGCTAAGGAAAGTGTGACGAATCGTTGCGAATTGGGATTTTCGCTTTCGTTGTAGTCCTCAAAAGAACGTGCATAAATTATTGAAATTGAAAATGATTTTCTAGTTGTCAGGCATTGAGCGAACTCTGCTTCGGCCTCTATCGCTTGCCGGCAATAACTCACCAAAGCTGTCGCATGAATCACGCGGCCAATGAGACCGTTTGAACTAAATCTTATTTTAACGCACCCAAAACAAAACAACAACAACATTCAATAAAATTTCTACGTTCAACGTTCAAATTCACGTCACACGCATGTGTTTTTTTTTTTGCAAACCAAAAAAAAAAAAAACAATAAAAATCGAAAATCTTTTTATAGCTTTCAAGTGGAGTGAAACGTTTGTATTGTTTTGACGAAAAGTTTGCGCTTTTTGGTTGCGTCTAAATTTAGTGGCCGTCCGCATTGCCGCAGGCCCATTGCTCAATTATAGTTTGACATTAACGCGAAGGTTTCCACATATGAAATTAACAGCTGCCGTAGGTGCGGCCACATGCAAATGCGAAAACTATTACGGGCTCTAGCAATTTAGGCTCTGCTCGGACCCGAATGAAGTTCTTTGACCCGAAAACAATTTGAACTTAATAAGATGAGACCGACTGACTGGCTAGGAGTCATTAGTAAAATCAAGCAACAAATCTTAGGAAATACTACAATAACCTTGTCAAAATTCTGTGACAGCTGGGATCTATGACCATTGCGCGTGTATTTTAATTTATGAGCACTTGTCAAGAAAATAGGGCAAACATACAAAATCGATGAAAATATGTAAGAAACATATAAAAAAATTTTAAAAATCAATTTATATAACATTTAAAACAACTTTGAACATTACAAAAATTAAAAAAAAAAGAAATTAAAAAATTGTAAATATCCCAAAAATTTTTCAAAAGCGTCCTAAAAATATTTTCAATATTGTTTAACATTTTTATATTATTAAAGTTTTAAATATTAAAATAACTAATTAATTTAAAAATATGTTTCAAATATTTAATCAAAACTCCTAAAAGTATGCGATGTATTCAATTAAAGGCAATGTGGGCATACATTTTTATGATCTTGTCCAAATTTGTTATAATACTTCTTTTCCATCAGAATAACTCTATTTTACATAACTAAATAGTCAAAATTGTAGAGACAAAGTCTCGATAAAAAAATTTGAGGGCAATACCTGAAGTCTAAATAGATATCAGCAAATCAACTATTTTGGTCTGTCAATTGCTCACATTCATTCACTCACTGCCTCTTATTTGTCCATTGTATTTGAAAGCAAAGCACTAATGATAATGGTCACTCATACAATTATGAAATCATTCCAAAGCATTGCCCATTTTCACTAACAAATAGTCACACGTCCCATTTATTTGTGATTCGAAGAGCAAACAATGAAAGCAGAAGATCACTGGAGAAAGAGATGAGCATTCAATTTGTTCAACTCTCTCACTAACGGAAAAGCTTTACTAAGCCTATGACTATGGCTTTATTAGACTATAGTATGTATTTCCAAAAAGTATGGCATTGAATAATAACGTAATATAACAATGCTTATCTCTTGTTTACATTTGAAAGCTACCACAAAGTCCTCTATTTACCTCGCCGAGTTTCGGCAAATTTTTCTTATCAAATGCGCAAACAATTTTTTCTTCGACTGTTTGTTTTGTATTGCCGTCTCGTTTGCTCGCATGCGTGGGACCGGTTGCCGTTGGCAATGATTTTCATTAGTTTGTTGATTCTATTCTAGTTGATTATTTTATCAGAATAGTGAAAAGAAAAACAAAAATCGCCGAAAAAATGAAAATCGTTCAAAGGCTTTCGGAGCTTTTTTTCGCAGCTCTCTGGGTGTCTCTTGCTCTGCTTACTGAGATTTCGTTTGCTGGTGATTGCGTGCGTTTGCAACGAACGGCAGGCGGGAGAACAGTTTGTCGACAACTTTCGAATCGCGTCAGTCGAGCGCGTAACGAAAATTTCACGTTTCGAAAAATATATTTTAATTTTAAACATAATTTTTTAGATCGGTGGAGTGGTTAAAATCGGTCAGGCAAAGCAACGAAATCGACAGCTTGCCACACGAAAAAAGCGATTTATAATTTTAAGATTTGCAAAAGTGAAGAACGAACATTTTAGAATCAATCAAAATTTTCAAACTATTTTTAAATACATTTTGAAAAATTACAAAATAAATTTAAACAAATATAAAATAAATTTTCAACAATATAAAATCAATTTAAATAATTTTAAATAAATTATAAAAAATGATTACAAAAATTTTGAAAAATTTTAAAATTGATTAGAACATTTTTAAAAATTATAAAATAAATTTTGAAATTTTATAAAATAAAAACCATGAACATTGATTGAAATTCAAAGAAATATAAAACACCAATACGAATTACTCCCATACGAATGGAAACCGTTATTCAAGTTAAACGAAAACATGATCGCCATATTGAAAAAAATCAAAAACGAACTCTTCTACAGTGAGTCCCTTAGTTTTTGTTGTTGGCACCGTGGCCCAAAGCGAGCATGTCCGTAACAGCTTGAATTGCATGAACCCTTAACTCAAATATAATTCTTTAATTTACAATTTAATTGAAATTAAATCAATATAACACACACACACACTTGACAATTCTAAATCAAATGAGCACAATGCCACATTGAGTGCGACCCCAAATAATGACCATGTTGAGAGCATGTTTTAACAGTCGAGTGGCGTCTTAATTGCTTGGTACACATTAACAATACAAACATAATGCAATTAATTAATTAATACGTTGAGCAGTGGCAGCCGCCCAGCAATTGCGCGAAAATGTTCTCAACGGCGAGCGATGCGATCGTGCGTCGTCGCAAGGAGAAGAAGAGCAAAGCAGCGAAGAGTTGGTGGCGAGATTGTAGGTTTCATGAATTATACATATTTGTAAATGTTTTATTATCGATTTGAACTGCAAGTAAATTATAGCAATTGTATATTTGTAATTAGCTATGAACTATGGGAAATCACCTCAATAGTCCGCACTACTACTAAAGTATAGTAGTACACTACAAATCGCATTCAAACTTTGAAAGCACAATAAAGTCCAATCGAATTGACATGAGAATGATCACTTTTTGCCATCAAAATAGAAAATCGTTTGTAGCTTCCAAACAATAAACCGGTTATTCAATTAAAATCATCTCTTATAAATTAGCACCAAATCCGCTTTATGCTCAATACAAATCGACCTATTGGCCTTGGTTTTTTTTTAATGCTTACAATGTACGCTTCATTGCATTGACTTTTGATACTGTAATATGAGTAATTTAAAATATGTACTAAATGGAATCTCCCATATAGACATTACTTGATTACGGTAGGTCATTTAAAATTATTATGAATGGCAATTTGCAATTTCTTACTTCATAAAATAGTAAATTCTATTTTTTATAACTTATGAATTCTGAACTAATATTTTTTTATATTTGTTTTTAACTCACCTGACAAATAAAAAAAACCACCCAATGACGTTCACAAACAAAATCACTGCCAAACATATTCGTATGCCAAATTACTTCTAGCCAGCCACAGTGGCAACGTTTTGTCTAAAAATATTCCAAAAAATACAGAAAAATCGTAGGAGTCAGCAACTACATAAAAAAGCTTAATAATTATTTAAAATGTAATTAACAAATTATAAAACACATACAAGTAATTATTGAAATCGCCACATAAAAGTGGAATGACCTTCAATAATATAAACACAGCATGGAGGAAGTTTATTTTGAAATTTTTAAGCACTTCACGTCATAAAATAGGAAATTCGACCACTAAAATGTACACTTCACCCAAGTTGAATGAGTAATCCTCATAAATTTTCTAAAATACTTCTAACAAGGAACGCTTTAAAAAAACTTGTTTTTTTATACTAAAAACTGACTTCCACTTTGATCTGTTAGTTAGTGAATTGTCAATGTTTTATTTTGTGGATTTATTTTTATGCGAAATGTAAGCAAGTGAGTTCTAAATGTAGATTTCAGATCATTGGCAAGACCACCTAGAATATTGCTACAGAAGAGAACTTTTTTTTAGGATTTTCAAAAATGTTAAAATTTATTCGTTTTTATAATTTTAAAATTAGTATAGAAAATTACCAAAACAATTAGAAACTCAAAAGAAGTCAAGCAATTTTCAAAATATCCCACTGTTTGTTCTTGTAAAATTGATTGGTTTGCCGTACCATGTTATACGATTAGCGCCGCCAATCACGCAAAACAACAACAAACACCCCAAGTAACCCCACAAAAACACAACAACAACAAATAATAAAGAAATAATAAAAATTTCCACCATATAGGAAATCCACAATACACAATCATCAAAGTAATTAAATAAAGCCAGTGAGTGCTTTAATTAAATTATAGAGCCCTCAAAATGATGGGAACGCTCGGTTATCACACGTTTACTTTGTTGTTGAGAGCATAATAACCAATAATAAGAAGCCAATGAATAATGAAAACTGATAAGGGAGACACAACGAGAAGTTGGAAGTATATGAAATCGAAAATAGCGGGGAAGGGGATAGCAAAAAGCTTTTGTTTTCGAAACCTGAGATGAAGCTCTTCTTGGGAAATATTCGAGTTATTCATAATATTTGAAGCCATGCTTAGCCAAAACGAAATTGAAAGCAAAAAACATTTCAACAAGGGCGCATAGATAAACTGATTTATAAATTAGATTATTTTTTTATTTTCATTTCATTGAAATGTAAATGAGCCCCTCTTATTGTCATCGCAAATATGCTTTCATACACAGATTTTTAAACAAATGCTTAATGTAAACAAACTGTAATAGATTTTGAAATTTATAGAGGCTATAAAAGATTTCTGGCATGCCCTTCCAAATAAAGAAGATTTTATTTTGGGACCAATTTAGTAGAACGTATGAGTAAAATTATTTAGAGAAATTAAAATTTGAGTACAACAAAAAATTTTAAGAACTTCTTTATGCCTCTTTTTATCTACCTCTAAGTACTTCACTATAAATTGCACTATTTCGGTGTCATAAAGCATTTCTGATAAACACAATAATGCTTTTCGCAAAAACCCTCATGAATTGCTTGCGAAATGCGACGAACGCCGTCGACCCAAAGACAAACAATAAAGCTCGCAAGCCGGAAAAAAATCACAAACTGGAACACACAAACTAGCGACAAATACATAATAATATAATAGCTTCAACAACAACAACAACAATAGAAGAAACAACAACAAATGTTTATCATTTCATGGAAAGAGCGGAATAGAAGGGGGGTAAAAAGAAAATTCGCAACCTCATGAAATGAAACGAAATTGAAATGAAATGCATTTGCACACACAAAAAATCAGAGACTTTTATCTGAAAGCAAAAACAAAACCCAAAACGTAGACAACTAATACATTCGAAATGGGAATGGGGGGAACCGACGCTGTCTGTTGGCAGTTGCCAGCGAGACGAGCTAATGGAAAGTTTACAAATCAAAATTGTATTAGTCCAAGCCAATGATACACCACAATGTACGGCACAATCACAAGAAATTAGTGTTTCCATTCAAACCGTTACATAAACTCGAAAATTCTCAATTCGCAGATTCCTGTGTCACTGGCAACAAATCACCACGATCCTCACGTGTCTACACCAAAAGCCTGCCCTTCCAGCAGCGTCTCTCCCCAGCCGAACAGCAGTACGAGCAATATGTGCAGGCAACGGTGGCGGCCAATTCGAAATCTCCCGTGGAGGAGCTCCTTTCACCGACACCTGGAGCTGGAGCCGCCCCACCACCACCGCCACGGCGTCACGTACTCACCGCCGAACTGAAGAGCAAACTGAATGCCATCAGTCCGGGCACATCGTCGACCGACGAAAGTTCGACGACATCGGCGGCAAACACGGCCGTGCAATCGCCGGTGGGTAACTCGGTGATGCAAATGTCGCCAGACGGTGGCACCGCCGATGCCCAGACCCTGTACAGCATAAGGCAGCAGATGGCCTTGAGTTTGAAACGCATGAAAGATCTGGAGGAGCAAGTGAAGGCCATACCCGATTTGGAGGTGAGTTCTATATGATTTCTTAAGAACACCTAAGAGACTCATCTCTTTCCCACCCCACAGCATGAATTGTCACAAATGAAAGAAGAGAAGCAACGACTGCAACAAACGCTGCAACGCAAAGAGGAGGAACTGACGAAGGCTCGCGAATCGTCGCGTTACTCCGCTTCTCCCAGTCCAGTGGCCAGTCCGAAATACCCCCCGAACACTGCCTCATCGACGTCCGGCCAGTTCACACCGCAGCGTATTAGTCCCATTTCTTTGGAGAGCCTCGGATCCCGCCTTCGCACCAATTCGACTTCCTCCGACAAACAAACGAAGACTTCCCCCACTTTGAAACGCGATGTCGGCACCATGTGCGGTCTGCATGCGACACGCGATGTGGCCGTTGGGGGCAGCCCAGCCGTAATGTCACGTACCGTTGGCACCAGTCCTACGAACACCGCGAAAATCACAGACGTCCTCTACACCGCCGTCGAGGTCGATGAGCGCATTTCGGAAGCCATTCAGCTACATGACGAGCAGCGTTCTCGGCAGCAGTCGAAGCGACTCATTTCGGTGGGCACTCAAATGTACATACCGAAGACGGATGTGCGCAACAGCAGCGTCCAAACGGCAGCCGAGAAGCCAACGCTCAAGTACAGCATCGGCGTAATGGCATCGCCATCCACACGTGAGAATTTCGTCATGTGCAAGCCGGATGTCAGGACGGTGGGCAGTTCGGAGGATCGCATAACGGATATCCTTTGCACGACATGCGCGAAAAGCAAACGTTCGGTGGCCTGTGGCACCGAAGAGTCAGACTCCGCTAAGGCGGTGTCTCTGAAATTACTGGACTCCATGCCGGGGCGCAGTAACACGTTCAGCTTGGGAGATTCGGAGAAGTTGCCGCTGAAACGCAAAACTATCGGCACCCAATACCAGCCGGTGGAGGTGCTGCACACTGGCTGTCAGACCTTAACCACTGTGGTGCGTTCGATTGGTTTGCAGAACAGCCCCGAGACAGTGAGTGTCGGCTCGCAAAACTGCACAGACCAGGCTTCCCAGCTCACCGATACCCGGGATCTGATCTGTTTGCAAACGACGGTGACGAGTACGGACGAGATTGCTGCGCCGCTGCCAGCCAAACCGGAATGGGTGCCACCGCCAAAGCCGGAAACGAGGGCTATTGCCTGCAATACGGAAATGCCGAGTACGGCGGAGAACGGCAGCAATACATTGCCACCCGTACCGATACGCCACTTTGCCTCGAACACCGAAGAGGTGCACAAGCGGGACATCGCTTGCGGTGACATTGTGAAGCCGCACATTTCCATCGCCTGTGCGGACAACTATTGTGATTCGTGCAAGGATGCCATACGCAATTTGGCTAAGGATTTCACCAAGAGTCCGCACACCCCGCCCAGCCCGTTGCCCACGCGGGCAGTCGAATCGAAAATACCCAGGCCGAAGCATTTAACTAGTCCCAGTCCGGTACGCAGGCAAATCCAACGCCAGAACACATACACCATAACGCCGTCGCCATCGCCCAGCCCGAAGGCGGAGAAGAAGAGTCTGATTAGGTGAGTTCGCCCAGACGGGATACGAACCGCGTCGACGGAATTCACCATTTGTTGTCACTAAACTAACCGAACTGACCTACTCCACTCAGCTGTGCTGTGCGTGGCCCCAATTCCCAAAACATACCGCCATCAATTTGACATTTCCCGCGCATGCGCCTTGAGGCAATGCCCCACAAATTGCCAGCCAATGACCTTCACATCCTTAGTGTTTGCTTTGCTACAGCTAACGGTGGTGCATTGTTTCTTTCTGTTTTTGTTTTCCACACGGAAAAGCGCTTTGTTAGCTTTTAATTTATTTACCGCTCGAATTTTTCATTTGCTGCCGGCGCTTTTCGCTCTTAATTACTCAAAACGGCTTTCGGTGTGTAGTTGTCCAAAGGATTTTAGTTGGGCCGCCAGCCCCATTGTCTGCAAATGTTCTCCAGTTTCAGCAGTTTCACTTGCTATCCGCTGATAGTGAGTGGCTGTTCCGCTTTGCTGCTAACGTGAGCCCCATAACTAATCCTCTCCCCCGCCGATTCCTCAGCCTGCATATACTAATTGGGTTTTCTAACATTTGCAGTTCATTACAAGAGAAACCCCCGACGGCCATCAGTTTCCATCAATCGGAATGCCCCAGTGAATCACAAAGTTTCATCAACGAGCCGAGGCGTCAAAAGTCGAATTTGTCCTTGAAATCAAGCCCCGGCAAATCCGCCAAACCCAAGGAAGGTAGCGCGGAGGAGAAGAAGCCCGTGTTGCAGCCGGACGAATTCAAAGGCTATGATATCACTGATATCGGCGAGTATGATCTCATTGTGAGGGAGGAGAAACGTGTAAGCATTAATTGGTCCCGTGAGGCCTCGCCGATACCGCCGTCATCCAAAGGCCCGGGGTCCTCTCCAGTAAAGTCGCTGGAAAGCTCTTTCAATGAGAAACTCAAGGAATCACTGGCCAAGGTCAGCGAGGAGTCCTCGAAATCAGACGCGGAAGCACCCAGTGCTGGCAACGATGAAATATCGAAGGGGGCACGCAAAAAGTTGATCGCCCCCCGAAAATCTAGTCAATCGGAAGAAGTCGAAGATGAACAGGAGGAGAAACCCCAGCAGAAGCCACCCACCAAGGCCATGTTGCACAAACTGGCCATGGTCGAGGCTGAGCCCAGACAAAAGTATGTAGTCTCTAAAATGTGAAGACCATTTTTAGCTAATGAGTAATGAGCCCACAGAATTACACCGCCCAAGGAAATGATGTCAGCTTTGAAGACCATCAATGAGTCCCTGTTGAAGAGAATGAGTGCCAAGCCATTGTCGTCAGTCAGCCTGAAGACTGCCAAATCGACGATACAACAGGAATGGTTCCGCGTGTCCAGCACTGACAAAGCCAATCCCCATGAGGTCGAGGACTATGTGGATTGCTTTGAGGAACTCTCCATACCCTTGCTGGAATATTGTGTGAATATGGTCGATGCTAATGTAAGTTTACCTATGAAACATTTCAAGTCCTTTACTAATCATTGAACTCAACAGGGCAACACAGCAATGCATTATGCGGTCTCGCACGGCAACTTTGATGTGGTATCCATATTGCTTGATTCAAAGGTTTGCAATGTAAATCAAATGAATAATGCCGGATACACGTGCGTCATGCTCGTCTCATTGGCGAAATTGAAGAGCTCAGAACATCGTACAGTCGTCGAACGACTGTTTCAGATGGCTGATGTCAATATTCGAGCCAAGAAGGTATGTAGGGGTTTCATATATAAAAATGAAAGCAGATGGTAACTCTCTTTGCCGTTACAGCATTGCCAGACCGCTTTAATGTTGGCTGTGTCCCATGGCAACCTGGACATGGTGGAGATGCTCCTGGCCGCCGGCGCCGACATAAACATCCAAGACGAAGACGGCAGCACGGCATTGATGTGTGCCGCAGAGCATGGACGCATCGAGATTGTCAAACACCTGCTGTCCCAAAGCGAGTGCAACTCTCTAATACAGGATATGGTACGAATGACACTGGGAGTACTCAACTTTTATATTAAAATTTATTTTGCTTTCAGGATGGCAGTACGGCATTTAAGATCGCCTGGCAGGCCGGCCATCGGGACATCGGCCTTCTCGTGTACGTGCACGAGCAAATGTTGCGCAGCAAATTGCCGAATCGCGGTGAGCCCACGCCCTCGCGGTCTCCCAGAATGCCGCTGCCCATACAGCACAAACGGAAGCCGTCAAAGTAATTGCTTAGCAGGCGGCCCCAAAGCAAACGATGCCAGCCAAGGATGAACAAATTTCACATATTTTCTAACTCGTTTACTCTACGGACACCACTTTTTCGCAGTTTCGTTAATCGTAGTTGTAGTTTGTTAGCAGATCGCCTTTCTGCCAAAATGCCATATACAATTTAAACAATTGTTTTTGAAATCTTTTTAAAGATCAATCACATTCCTTAGTGTTACAACAAGTGTCGACAAACGAACTCGAAATTCTACTTCTCCCTACGAATTCCGCTTCCAAATGAATTGGAAACAACGCACAACAAAACTATCCCAATCCCTCCAGACTCTACGCAGAGTTTTTGCTTACTTTTTTTAGAAGGCCTTTTGAAATGCACGCACATTTTGATTGCACTTTTCTTGAACAGCTTTTCATAACATTTAAGCATGTAAATTATTTACTCATTACTTAATTAATTTACTAACTAGAAACTCACTCAAAGTTAACCAATTGAATGAAAACGAAGCAACGGTTTGTCACAAAGGACTTTGTCCAGTGAATTATGTTTTGTAAAAACCCGCATGCATATCAGTTATAAGAACGACATTGAAACGAATTACTTAATAGGAGAATACATAATTATTTTAAAATTAGTTATTATTACGTTTAAACATCTACAATAACATATCTTAAAGCAGCTAACATTTACACAAGACAACGTTTTTTTTTCACTTTTTCGTTAGACTAATCCACGGCGAGTAGTTGCCGGTCATGTAGGAGTAGTAATAATTTAGAGAAGAAAATTTCTTTCAAAATATGTCCAAAATGTTGACATTTTAAAATAAAAATACAATTTAATTCAAACACAATTTTATGTACATTTCTTATTGAAGGGACTCAAATGTTCTCCACCTTTAAGATCAGATGCAATGGTTCCCTCACAATAATCGCATTGTCGTACTGCAACGGTATGGGCGTTTTCTCCGTAACGCTGAAACGATAGTGCTGCAACAATTTGATCAGGCCAATTAGGGTGAGAACATAGCCCGGCTTCAGGCCGATGCAGTTCCTGGGACCAGCGCCAAAGGGCAAGTAGCTCATGGGATGGCGCAGTTTCTGTTCGTCCGGCGAGAAGCGCGACGGGTCGAATTGCGTGGGATTGGGGAAGTAGTGGCTGTCGTTTTGGATGGCCTCGGTGGGTATGAAAATCGTCGTCTGCGCTGGTATCATGTATTTGGTGCCCGCCACGGCATAGTCCACGGAGCACACACGTTTGACCCCCGGCACCGGCGGATGTTTGCGCAAAGTTTCTACTCAAGTGACAAGAAGTTTAGTATTTAGTTCAGCGAGGCACTTTGGCACATTCACCTTTGAACACCTGATCGAGATACTCCATTTCCTTCAGACTCTCGTAGGTCAACTCCCCGTTGTGTTCGTCCAAAACGTGCAAGATTTCCTGGCGCAGTCGTTCCTGCACATCCGGATTCAAACTCAACTCGTACAGGCAAAAACTGATCGTCGACGACGAGGTCTCAAAGCCGGCCAACACAAAGGCAAACACTTGGGCCGCCATCTCCTCCACTGTGAACGGCTCGTTCATGTCGTTGCGCTGCTCCATCAGCAATTGCAGAAAGTCCCGGCGCTGCTCTTGATTCGCCTCACGATACCGTATGGCGTCGTCCACGAGACGCACAAAAAACTGCGTCACCTCTTTGGACGTGTTGGTGAAATGCAACCAGCACGCCAACTTCGGGAAGCGCTGCTGGAACTGATCCTTCACCAGACGGTATTCGGCGAAGAACTTCATGGTGATGCGTCGGAATTCGTTGTCGGGTTGCTGCAGGCTGTTGCACTGATGGCCGACCGTGAATGCGGCTATCGCGTCGGTTGTGTAGCAGGCAGTCAGGTTTTTGATATCCAAGTCGGCAGAGGACTCCACCATGCTCGCAATGATCGAGGACATTTGTTCGCCCGCCTCCAGCACGCTGGGGAAAAGCCGTTTCATTTTCACCGAAGAAAATGTCGGATTCAATTTGGCACGCAACTTTTTCCACAGCTCCCCATCGACGGCGGCCAAATTGCCCATTAGCGGGTCGTCGGCCACATTGGCGTACATGCCGCGATCGGTGAATTTCGCAAAGTCCTTTATCAGCACGGTTTGGATCAGATCCAAATCGATAAGGGTGACCACCGGGCCGAAGAACATGGACATGCCCACAAAGGGGACCCCCAAATCGCGATGCATGTTGTACGATTTGTTGAACAGCTCGACCAGATGCTTGCCACGCCCATACTGGCCCGTGAGCATTTCACGCTCGAAGTTGAAATACGGTATGCCCTGGCGCAACCAAAAGTTCTGAGAATACTTCGAGTACAGCGCCAGCAAGGCGATCAACACGATCAATATCAGCAACAAATTGATTAACATTGTCGAGAATCCGGTATTTTTATATGTTATCTTAAACACTGTGCACAATTGAACTTGAATATCAACCGTCTCTAATGCCGGTCAAATTTAGACTGGGTAATCTGTTTTCGGTTGAGTTGTGTCGACCAGTCGGCTGGCAGCTCAATAAAACGGTGGCTTATTCCACGACGACGGAAAGTGCGAATTACCCGGGCATGCATGCAAACGTCTGTTTGCTGCCTCAACAATTTCTACGTTTTATGGGGGTTTCGGTTTCGGTTTGGGTGAGAAAGTCTCTTTGAGTCAAATGACCCAAACACGCAAGCCCCCGTCTTATTTGCCAACTAATTGATAGGCCTCGGCACTGGGCTACACCGAGGGAAATATCTCCAACCTGATGACGAAATAATTGAGCGGGGGAAACGACAAATTCCAAGTAACATAAAACAATGTAGAGAAACTGACCAGAGCAAACACATAAACCCGAGAGAACCAGAAGATCACACCATTTCCGTATTTCCACGCCATTAAACTGAGTGACTTCATTTTATAGTGCACATTTAAGATGTATAAAGTTCAGTAAGTAGCGAATATGTTTTATATAATTTTTGCAAAGTCATCACTCACATTATGATACTAGTTTATTTACGAACTTAGTTAGCAATAGGAGCACACAAAAAAATCTATAAAAAATACAACCCATGCCCTAACCTATGTATTCAATAATTAACGACAACTCATCTAATTTTCACACTTTCTCCTCATTGGAATGAATGCCTACGATTCACTCTCGTTGTTGTGATTTTCGGTGGCCCTCTAACAATGCCTTTTAAAAATTCGTGATTTTCTGAACAGCCACAACAAAATCGGGCAGGTGTTCTTCCGGGGCCGTGAATTTGTAGTCCCTCATGACATAACATCAAATACCATTTACGAATGGTAGTTGGGCTATTTCCTCGAGCTAGAACCGATCTTTAAAACACTTTTTCAACAACAAAGAACGCTTTTAGATGAGCCGATTCAATAAGGACTTTGTAATCGTCCCAACTGATACATTTTGAATAGTTTTTAATTTACTTTTACACACCTAGACTTTCTGAACTCTCATACGAATTCCCCCTTTCACACTCAAAGTGCGAAGATTTCCCAAATCGTATTCCAACACTGCTGGCGTTTCCGACGTAGCGGTGAATTTGAAAGTGTTCAGCAGCATTGCCAACCCCAGAGTTGTTTGTATTTTGCCGAAACGTGCGGCAATGCAAGCACGTGGACCCGCTCCAAACGGCAGATAGGACATGGGATGGCGTTGGCCGATTGCTTCGGCTGTGAAGCGGTCCGGATCGAATTTCTCCGGTTCCGGATAGTACGCAGGATCATGGTGTATGGCATACACGGGTATCAATATTTGTACACCCGTTTCGATGCGTTGGCCAGTGTTGGGCATGCACCATGGTTTACGGCATATTCGCTTCAAGTTCGGTGCCACAGGGTATTTACGAAGAGTTTCTAAGTGCATTGATATGAATGGGTAAGACTTTGAGAATTCCGAGGGTGTGGCACACTTACCCATCACGCATCTCTCCAAATACTTCATGTGATTTAAGCACTCATATGTCAACTTATTGTTGTGTTTTTGTAAAGTTGCGTGGATATCACGTCGTACATTTTCCTGCAATTCAAGATCCCTACACAGCTCATACAGACAAAAGGTCATTGTATTCGAACTCGTGTCGAAGCCAGCGATGAAGAACACAAACGCCTGAGCAATGGCCTCGTTCATTGTGAGGGCACTTTGGCCGTGCTCATCTTTGGTCTTGCACATATCCATTAATATATTCAAAAAGTCATTGCGCCGTTCGGCCGTGGCCAGTCGATGCTCGATATTGGCGCGCACCAGATTCGAATAGAATTGTATGAGTTTCTTGGGGAAGACTTTGATGCCCAACCAATTGAATAATCTCTCGTGTGGCACCCCTAATGTCTCTTTCCACGCTCTCAAACAGTCGAAGGTGTAATCTCCCATACGACGGAACTGGGTATCTGGATCCTTAAGACTATTGCACTCAATGCCAAAGGCGACTGAACCAATCACATCCGTTGTGTAACGGGCACACAATTCCCGCATTTCCAGGCTGTCACTGTGATCCATCAAATGGCCATTGATTGTGTCTACGAAACGTTCGCCCACCGCCAAGACAGCGGGGAACATTTGTTTGATTTTGCCCGATGTGAAGGTCGGTGTCATTTTCACTCTCATCGTGCGCCACGATTCACCTCTCAAACGCAGCATATTACTGGACAGGGGATCAGCGTGCACATTCATGTAGAAGCCGCGATCCGAAAAGCTTTCGAAGTCGGTGATGAATACACGCTTCAACAAGTCCAAATCGTATATGAGCAGTGCCGGGTCTGTCACCATAAAAACGCCCATGGCATCATGTTTACGTTTATAACGCTCGTAAAGACTTTGAAAGTAGAACGCAAAATGCTGGCTACGACCGAAAAACAAAAACGACGACTTCTCATAGGGGAGTCCACGAACTCTCCAGTAATCTCGGCAGCGCCTTAGCCAAAAATACGACAAACCAACTAACAATAGAATTAGAGAAATTGATAACAACATCGCGAGCGATAAGTTGCCGAGTTGTTTATACGGCAAGCAAACCGCACAGACTGAACTACTAGAATACTACGGACTACATGAGCTCGGTCCAAATAAGCCAGATAATGAGAGAACATGATAATAACATTGTTATTCGATTGCATGCAGCTTTTCAGGGCAAAACAACAGAGGCGGTTCAACAGTATGAAGTAGGGTGCTAAGTGGAAATGTAAAATTATTCATAATTTTACACGATTATAACGCAATACTATAAGCGCCATTAAGACGTTTTCTATTGATGGGGCAATCACATTGTCCGTAGGTACATCGATTTGGTACGAGAAGCGGCGTCTTATCATCTCTAATGTCCTCAAATCGCACTCATCCAAGCGGGCCTCCAATACCCTCCCGGAAATAAAGGCGAACAAGTGGCGTCTCAATCGGCACTTTACCTCTATAAAACCGTTGCTCTTTGACTCAATGAGGGCACCCGTTAGATCATAAGAAAACCCCTTTGAAAGGCATAACCTAACTGTCACTTAAACCACAAATTGGATACATAGTTGCATACCGATAAAGCCCGTATACATTTAGCCAGAATCAATCAACAACAAAACCAGAGATAGCGTTCAAGGGCCCTGTCACTTGAGTAGTAAATATATAGACACAAAGGGTTTGAAATCCTATAAAATTTGAACTGAAATTCGCTAGGGAGTCAGTCGCTCGCGAAATTTCCCCCATTCATGATGTCTATTACAATGTATCTGGTGTACGCGGTACTAGCTCTGATCCCCATACTGCTGGATCTCATCCGCCGGCGCAAGACTTACTGGAAGGGCAAGGGCATACCGCACGACAAGCCCAGCCTTCTGATGGGCTCGATGCAAGGCTTTATGCGGACCCGCAGTTTTTGCGAAATCTTCCGGAGCACCTATCTGAAATTCAAAGGCACCGGTCCGTTTTGTGGTTTCTACTGGTTTCATCGACCCGCTGTGGTCTTACTCGATTTGGACCTGGTCAAGAAAGTGCTAATCAAAGACTTTGCGAATTTTGTGGATCGCGGTCTTTTCCACAATGAGAGGGACGATCCCCTTACAGGGCATCTTTTCCTGTTGGACGGAGCCAAGTGGCGTAAATTGCGTACCAAACTGTCGCCAGGATTCTCATCGGTCAAAATCAAGGTTATGTTTCCGGGAATCATCGAAGTGACGAACAGACTAGTCCAAGTCTTCGAGGAGTTGCTTCAGAAAAGCGATTCCATTGAGGTTCGCGATTTGCTGGCGCGTTTCACTACCGACATCATTGGCACCTGTGCCTTTGGTGTGGAGTGTAATAGTTTACAAGACCCGAAGGCCGAGTTCCTGGCTATGGGCCGTCGCACTCTGACGCAGCGGCGCCACAGCCCATTAGTGATGGGTTTTATGAATGGTTTTCCTAGACTGGGACGCATGCTGCATATGCGGGTTTTCCCCGATGATGTCAAAGACTTTTTCGTACGCATTGTGCGCGACACTGTGGAATATCGCCAAAAGAATAACATCAAACGAAATGACTTCCTGAACATTCTCATGGAGTTGGGCCACAACAAAAACGGCGGCGAAGACTCCGTCGGTCTGACCATTGAGCAAATGGCCGCTCAGGTATTTGTGTTCTTTTTGGGTGGTTTCGACGTGCCGTCCAACACAATGGCCTGGGCCCTCTATGAGATGGCATTGAACCAAGAGGTACAGGATCGATTGCGAGAGGAAATCAACGAAACATTGAAAAACCACAACAACGAGTTTAACTATGACTGCATAAACGAGATGACGTACATGGGCCAAGTGATAGCGGGTGTGTAATACCGAAGGTAGACATAGATTGATACTTAATATAACATATGTGCTGCTTTCAGAGACTTTGCGGAAGTGCTCGGTTGTGCCTCATTTGAATCGCCAGGCTTTAAAGGACTACCCCGTGCCAGGGCACCCCAACTATGTGATCCGCAAAGGCATGCCCGTGCTGATACCCTCATCCGGCATCCATTATGACCCAGAACTTTATCCGAATCCGCACAAATTCGATCCGGACCGTTTCACAGCCGATAAAGTGCAGCAACGCGATTCGGTGGCTTTCTTGGGCTTCGGCGATGGGCCACGCAACTGCATTGGCATGCGTTTCGGACAAATGCAAGCGAGAATCGCCTTGGCGTTTTTGATTAAAAATTTTAAGTTTTCACCGGGCAAGGACACCGAAATGCCGTTGGTCATTGACAAATCTCAATTTATTCATTCTCCCAAGAATGGCATACGCCTGAAGGTGGAGAAGATTCCAGTTTGAATTTTCTGTTAAGAGTTTATCATTTTCGTTGTTAACAATATGTCTCTACTTCGCTCATTAGGAAATTGCTTAAAATTATTTTTACACGCAATGACAAAGACCAAAAAGCTCTTTTCCAACGCGTATGATAAGATAGAAAGAACAATGCATAGCTTAACAATAATAATTTATATTTAATTTTAACATCAGAGCGTAGTGATTAAATAAAAGACATTAGGTGTACAAAGTGTTGCTTTCAAATTACGATAATATACGATTTTTGACGCCTGGGGAGTCCATGTATAATATTCATGGAAAAGCCCGGTACTATAAAGACCTACACCAATATTTGGTTACAAAGTGTACCATTTGGTTTCCGTTTCTTTGTTCTCTTTGAAGCCTGAAGTAGTGCCGTAAATCGTATTCGATCTGTCGAAAAAACGCAGTTGGTAGTCACTCCAAAATGCAAAGTCAAGAAAGGTAGAGTAAAGTCAAAATTGTAATTACGTCGTGAAAATGTACCTTCTGCGAAACCCGAACTACAAGTGCAATTTTCTTTTATCAAAGTGTAGTGCTTCATAGTCATTATATAATTGAGACAATTAATTTTTGAGTCGCTTACAATCGAAACCATAAATCGTATAGAATAAGGAACACTGACCCACTTTTGTTAACTTAATTATGTGACAAACTTTTTTAGGTGTGTTTTGTACATGTGAATTTGAATCAATTTCTTTACGACTGTTGAGCTCAGTATTTCATTCTGAATGGGAAACACAATGAAGCTCAAGGAATTGACAAAAACTGAGGGAGAGAGATCCTACGCTACGTTTTCTGCTTAAGTGGGTCTCTATTCTTCTAGTTAAGACATTAGCTTATTATGGTTATATAGTTCAGCTCAAGTCGCATTCTGCTCATAGAGCTCCATAGTATGGAAATCGTGTATGAGGATCTTTGAGACTGTTTGCACTCAGTGCCAAGAGCAACGAACCAATCAGATCAGTATAGTAATATGGATTTGCGTGCAACTACGATCCACAAAGCTTTCAAAGTCGATATTGAATATAGACTTCACTTAGTCCACACATTAGAGAGTACCGCCTATAAAAATTTCCATGGCATCATGTCTATGTTAATAACGCTCGAAGAGTCGTTGAGAGTAGAAGGCAAAATGCTGATCGATAGCTTCTCATAGGGCAATCCACGAACACTTCACTAATCTCCAAAGATCTTTGCCGAAAATAAAACAAACCAATTAACAATAAAACTGACGATAATGAAGAAAACATCGCAAGCGATAAGTTGCCGAGTTGTTCAAAAGGCAGGCAAACCGTACGAACTGAACTCACTGCAAGAGTTCGGTACAATTAATACGAGTAGAGAGTGAGGGCGAGAGAACTTGATACTAGATTAAACGTTGTTATTCAATAGCATGCAGTTCGTCGGGGCAAAACAACAGAGACGGTAGAGCATGGAGTGGAGTGCTAATTGGATTATATAATATGTTAAATTATTTATTTAAATAAAACTATGATATTCTAACTTGTACACAACTCAATGTCTATATCACAATGCTGGACTCGCGCCACTGTGAGGGTTGACCCTCAATGGTTTCCACGGACAGGGCCACGCCCACCGGATACTTGGTGGCCACTTGCCGGATGTCCAGGTGAAATCGATAGCGATTCAGAAGTTGCACCAACGCCAAACGCATTTGCAGCTGAGCGAAATGCATGCCCACACAGGAGCGCGGACCCTCACCGTAGCCTAGCCACGTGCAGAGCTCACGCTTCTTCATCTCCTCCTCCGAGAAGCGGTCGGGTTGGAAGAGCTGCGGCTCGGGGTAGTAGGCGGGGTCATTGTGTATCGCATGTGCCGGTATGATGACGAACATGTCCTTGCACATGATGTACTTGGGGTGACTGGGCACCCGGTACTCGTTCAGCACTCGCCGCTTCAAATACGGTTTTATCGGGTGCATGCGTAGCGTTTCTGTGGAAATCACATTAGCTGAGCATATAAAAGGAGTTCCCACTGAAGCTACCTACCCAAAATGACTTGGCCCATTAATTTAAGTTCCCGCAAAGAATCATAGGTGCATTCATTGTCGTTGGCACGCAAAGTCTCTGCAATCTCGTCGCGCACTTGATCTTGTATGTCCTGGTTCAGTGCCAACTCGTACAGTACACAGTAAATGGTGTTCACAGTGTGCTCCAGGCCGCTCTTGATAAAACCGAACGCATGAGCCGCCAGCTCATTCATCAGGTGCACTTGCAGGCCTTTGGCTTGCTTCTCCGTGGTGGTCACATGAGTACTCAGTTCGCGATTCATTAGGTTTATCAGCAATTGCAAGTAGTCCATCTGGACGTCGCTTTGGTTCGCCTGGCGTTGGCGCACCACATCTTCCAGCAGTGGCACAAAGTACTGGCACACCTCTTTGGGGGTGTTCGAGTAGCGCAAACGTCGCCCCAGGCGCGGATGGCGGGCCAGCAGACGGCTCAGGAACGTGCCGTGGCGTTCGTGGTGCAAGGCCATTTGAGCCTTCAAATCGAACTCGTCCAATGGGTATTTGAGTTGCAAGCGCGAGTCCAAGCCGAACACACTACCCGCTATACAGGCCAGCACATAGCGTCTCAAGCGGCTCTTCACCTCGATAAAGCCGTTGCCCTTCGACTCCATGAGGGCTCCTTCCATGGAGAGCAGCAGTTTGTGGCACTCGTCGTGCAGCCCCGGAAACAACATACTCATTTGGTCCTCGCCGTAGGAGGGCTCCAGTTTCATGCGCATCTCCTTCCATGCCTCGCCGTGCAAATTGTACAGAAT
Source organism: Themira minor (assembly GCA_001014575.1). Taxonomy (NCBI): domain Eukaryota; kingdom Metazoa; phylum Arthropoda; class Insecta; order Diptera; family Sepsidae; genus Themira; species Themira minor. The sequence continues at coordinate 38,106 of JXPZ01031027.1, forward strand.
GCCCGACAAAGGATCGTGCTTGCTGTTGTAGAACTCGCCGCGGTCATTGAAGTTGGAAAAGTCTTTGATAAGAATTTGCTTGATTAGCTCAGGGTCCAGCACTAGAACACGCGGTTGAATACACTGATAGAAACCACAGAACGGGCCGGTGCCCTTAAAGCGCTTGTACACGACGGTGTGGTGTTCGTAGCTTTGCTCGTACGTTTTCGGCGACTGTCCACAGATGGCACGCAACAGCTCGAGTATGGTTTTCGGGGTTTCGTGGGGAATTTCGAGGAAACGCCAATAGTCGCGGGTATATTGCACATAGATAATGACTAACACAACGGCCAGCAATAGGGCAATGCCGAATATCAAGAATACGACCCACATGCTCGCACAACAAACCTATCACCACCTAACACAGCCAATATCACCGAACGTACTGAAGGAATTCGTATTATCGAATATGCAGTGGAGCTTTCCGGGTGTACTCTACCAAAATATAACGGCGCGGTGTCCGCAGGGGAAATACAGTTAGTTCCATGAGTACAGAACAATCAATGGCGAACTTTTATCAATTCACCAGCGACAATCGATAAGAATTATTTGGTATTTATGTACATTAATTTTGTTTTTGTAGGTGTTTATTTATTTTGGAACTTGTGGGAGGCAAATCGTTAGATAAGCATGACTTAACCGTGACGATGACATTAGTGGTAATGTACACCGAGGGAAATTGTACTCACATTGAATGCACAGAAGCATACCGAAAAAGCTCGTTCACATTTCAGCAGAATCATTCAACCCCAACACCTGCGATAGCGTTCTAGTCGTTCTATCGACGATCATGACACAACAGAAACCGACTTAAATTGTGTATAGAGAAAAAGCTTTAAACTTCTATAAAGTTTGAGCAAAAACCTGCCAGGCAGTCAGTTGCTCGGGAAATTCGCTCTGATCACCATGGCGATTACGATGTTTTTGATATACGCGATAATCGCTTTGGCTCCCATTCTGATGTACCTTTACCGACGCCGCATGAGCTACTGGAAAGACAAGGGTATACCGCACGATGAGCCCAGCCTTCTGATGGGCTCCATGAATGGCTTAATGCGTACCCACAGTTTTGGCGACATCTTCCAGAGAACCTATCTGAAATTCAAAGGCACCGGCCCATTTTGTGGTTTCTACTTTTTTCAACGACCCGCCGTGGTGGTGCTCGATTTGGATCTGGTCAAAAATGTGCTAATCAAAGACTTTTCCAATTTTGTGGATCGCGGTCTTTTTCACAACGAAGATGATGATCCCCTTACGGGGCATCTTTTCCTGTTGGACGGAGCCAAGTGGCGTAAATTGCGTAATAAACTCTCGCCAACCTTCACATCGGGCAAAATGAAGTTGATGTTCCCCACAATCATCGATGTGGCGCACAAATTCGTGAAAGTCTTCGGAGATGTGGTAGAGAACAGCGAAATTATTGAGATTCGAGAATTGTTGGCTCGTTTCACCACCGACATCATTGGCACTTGCGCCTTTGGTCTGGAGTGCAATAGTTTACAAGATCCGGAGGCGGAATTCCGCGTGATGGGACGTCGCTCTTTGTGTGAGCGTCG
>JXPZ01031027.1:39739-51851 GCA_001014575.1 Themira minor
AAGCCACTCGTGATGGGCTTTCTGAATGGTTTTCCGAAACTGGCCCGCAAACTGCATATGCGCTCTGTCCCTGATGAGATCAACGATTTCTTTATACGCATTGTGCGCGAGACTGTGGACTATCGCCAAAAGAACAACATACAGCGAAATGACTTCCTGAATATTCTCATGGAGTTGGGCAACAACAAGAGTGGGGACGAAGACTCCGTCGGTCTGACGCTGGAGGAAATGGCCGCCCAGGCATTTGTGTTCTTTTTGGGTGGCTTCGAGACGTCGTCCAACACAATGGGCTGGGCCTTGTATGAGATGGCACTGAATCAAGAGGTACAGGATCGTTTGCGGCAAGAAATCAACGAAACACTGAAGAAACACAACAACGAGTTGAACTATGATTGCATGAAGGAGATGACGTACATGGGCCAAGTGATATCAGGTGTGTAATACCTTTTATAGTCATTTGATCCCTTTTAAAGAATATTTCGCTTTTTCAGAGACACTGCGTAAGTACTCAGTGGTCCCCAATTTGAACCGCGAAGCTTTGGAGGACTACCCCGTGCCCGGCCACCCCAACTATGTGATACGCAAAGGCATGCCCGTGCTGATACCCACATCTGGCATCCACCATGACCCAGATATATATCCGAACCCCGACCAATTCGATCCGGACCGCTTCACAGCAGACAAAGTGCAAAAACGCGAATCGGTGGCTTTCTTGGGCTTCGGGGATGGGCCACGCAACTGCATTGGCCTGCGTTTCGGACAAATGCAAACGAGAATTGGTCTCTCGTTTTTAGTGCAAAATTTCAAATTTTCACCGTGCAAAGACACCGAAATACCGGTGGTGGTTGATAAAACTCAATTTGTGCATTGTCCAAAGAATGGCATACACCTAAAGGTTGAAAAGATTTCAGTTTGAAATTCTTCTTAGCTGTGAGGTTATTCGCTAATATTAACTATTCAAACGTATTCTCAAAATAAGATTCCACTGTCCATTAGGGTGTTAGTACCTCCCATGTAGGGGACAACATTTCTAATTGTTTTCTATAGACTTTATGGAACGAAAACGTGTAAGCGGTGTGATAGAGAATATCAAGTCATTAGACATGTCGATATTAGTACTTTGTTCGATAAGATAGAGGTACTTATGGCTAGGTACAACAATATATAGCTAAAACTTATAAGAAATAAACAAATAATTATGCATATTCAATTTACGCATCAGAACGTAGTGATTAAATAAATTGCTTAAGCAGTTCAAACAAGTTTGTTTGTTTTCAAAGATCGCACGGCCGTCAACGATCTTGGCCTATGTCACTGCACGCTACAATTTTTCTCAGCTAAACTATTACGACTATAAGATTTGTAACGCCTTGAAGAATCTCTGCATACCCCACATGTAGCACTTTTGGGGTTCTCATACCATCCAATAAAATAACCATACTTGAAACAATACCTTTTTGACTTTTTTAGAGTACCGGCATTTCTGATATCTCCGAACAAATACGTGTTATCAAAATTGGTAAAATGCCACACGGGTAATGAGAACGTCGATGTTGTCCGACTTGTACTCGCAATGATATAGCTTTCGTTTTCGTTTAACGGCTCCCGTTCTCAGCGATAACTTTAATTTATAATGTATTCAGCAAGTCATGGTGTTGAAGCAGAATTTATAGACAATAACTTGACGGTATCAAAGCTTCAGCGATCAGTTTGCATTGGTGATCACATTGGTCAACACGCTATCGTTTATTTGTTTGGAGTCATAAAGAATTCTCACATTGGACTTGCCAATATGGAAGTCACCAATGTACTGTTGTACATACTGATCGGTGTTGTGTCGCTTGTGTTGTACCATCTGCGACGCAAATTGAACTACTGGAAAGACCGTGGCATACCGCAGGAGGAGCCACATTTCATATCGGGCAACTTGCAAGGCGTCCACACGTCTCGCACCCGCCAAGATGCCTACATTGAGACCTACAGAAAACTCAAGGGCACCGGGCCGTTTTGCGGATTTCATTTCTTTCAACGTCCCATGGCCTTCATTTTGGACACAAAATTGGCCAAAAATATTCTCATCAAGGATTTTGCCAATTTCGCGGATCGCGGTGTCTTCTACAACGAACGCGACGATCCATTGTCGGCGCATTTGTTCGCCGTGGACGGCGTCAAGTGGAAGAAGCTCCGTCAACGGTTGTCGCCCACATTCACGTCGGGCAAAATGAAGTTCATGTTCCCCACTGTGGTGCAAGTGAGCGAACAGTTCGCTCAAGTGTTCGGCGAGTACGTGCAGCGCAGCAACATTGTGGAGATCAAGGAGCTGCTGGCTCGCTACACCACCGACATCATCGGCACATGCGCCTTCGGCATCGAGTGCAACAGCCTCCGGGATCCGAATGCCGAATTCCGTTTGAAGGGACGCCGCACGTTCGAGACAAGACGCCATGGCATTCTGTTGCATTCATTCCTGTTGAGTTTCCCCAAACTGGCACGTCGCTTGCGTATGCGCCTTGTCCAAAACGACGTGCATGAGTTTTTCATGCGAATCGTACGCGAAACTGTGTCGATGCGCGAGCAGGGTAACATCAAGCGGAGCGATTTCATGGATCTCCTCATCGAACTGAAGAATCAGGAGCAAGGAGCTATCACCATTGAGGAGCTGGCCGCCCAGGCGTTTGTGTTCTTTTTGGCTGGCTTCGAGACCTCATCGACCGCCATGAGTTTCGCCCTGTACGAATTGGCGCGCAACCCAGACATTCAGGAGAGAGCGCGCTCGGAAATCAACGAGATGTACGCGAAGAACGGCCAAAAATTGACATACGAAAGCATGAGCGATCTTAAGTACTTGGATCAGGTGATATCTGGTAAGTTAGGTGTCGGTAAGACTTTGCTCGGCAGAAAGTAACTTCCCTGTTCTTCAGAAACTCTACGGATGTACACAATTGTATCGGAACTGTTCCGGATGACGAACAATGACTATGTGGTGCCCGGCCATCCCAAGTACGTGATCGAAAAGGGAACGCCCGTGATAATACCGGCGGCTGCCTATCACCACGACCCGGAATTGTATCCGGAACCCCATAAATTCGATCCGGATCGCTTCGCCGCCGACAAGGTGGCCGCCCGAGACTCCGCAGAGTGGTTGGCCTTCGGCGAAGGACCGCGCAATTGCATTGGCCTGCGCTTCGGCAAAATGCAAACCCGCATCGGCCTGACCTACCTCTTGAAGAACTTCAGATTTTCCGTGTGCGACGAGACGCCCATACCGCTGGTCTACAAACCCAATACCGATGTGCTCACCGTCGTCGGAGGTATATGCCTAAAAGTCGAGAAGATCTAATCGAACACCTCAGTAATCCGTATGCGAAGCTTATCAAATAAATTTGCTAGACAAACTTATGTTTTCGTAGATAATGTCTTGCATTCTCACTGGGTACTTGAAATTTTTTGTTAGCTCATTGTCGAAAAGCATTTTTTGTTTTGTTTTGAACACTGGGGGGCTTATTAAAAGCTCCATAGCCAGTATGATGTCAGTCGTTCGTGTCGAGTCGTAGTAGCTGGGTGTGACGGCGATCTCGTGCTTTGCGTGTTTTATTATTGAAAAGTTCTTCTGTGCTACAATGTCGGTGACGGCAGTTTTGGTTTTGGCCCTAATTGGCTTGATCAGCTACTTGGGGTTGGTGTGGCAGCGGCGCCAAACCTATTGGAAGTCCCTGGGTGTGGCCTGCGAGAAGCCGCACTTTTTCATGGGCAATGTGACCGGCATACGAACGGAGCGCAACTTTGCCGATGTGGCGCTGAGCTACTATCGCAAATTCAAGGGTTCGGGCCCGTTTGCGGGATTCTACTGGTTCCAACGGCCCGGCGTGTTTCTGCTCGACATCGAGCTGATCAAGAACGTACTCATCAAGGACTTCAGTAAGTTCACCGACCGCGGCTTCTTCTCGAACCCCGAGGACGACCCCCTGTCCGGGCAGTTGTTCTTCTTGGACGGCCAGAAATGGCGTAACATCCGCAACAAATTGTCGCCGGCCTTTACGTCGGGCAAAATGAAACTTATGTTCCCCGGCATTGTGAAAATCGGCCAGGAGCTGTCCAAGGTGATGGGCGAAATGGCCCACGCCAATTCCACCATCGAGGTGGGCGATGTGGCGTCGCGTTTCACCATGGACGTGATTGGGTCGTGTGCCTTTGGCATCGACTGCAACAGTCTGAAAGATCCGGCCGCCGAGTTCCGCATCATGGGTAAGAAGTCGATTGTCGACACCCGCCACGGCAAACTGGGTTTGATGTTCCTGAACAGCTACCCGAAGTTGGCCCTCCAACTGCACATGAAAATGGTGCCCGATCACATTCACGAGTACTTCATGGGCATCATCACGGAGACGGTGGCTCATCGCGAGCGCACCAACGAGCGACGCAACGATTTCCTCGACATGCTGATCGATTTGAAGAACAAAAAGCTGATCAAGTCCGAGCATGGCGGCGACGACATGACCAACCTCACTTTGGGCGAAATCGCCGGTCAGGCGTTCGTCTTCCTCGTGGCCGGCTTTGAGACTTCGTCGACCACCATGGGTTATGTGCTGTACGAGCTGGCCCGTCATCCGGACATCCAGCAGAAGGCTCGCGACGAAGTCAACGCTGTTCTGGAGGCGCACAATCAGGACTTCACCTATGAATGCATGAGGGACATGCAGTACTTGGATCAAATCATTTCAGGTACCATTCCAGTCTAACAACCGGTATGGGTAATTACTAATGAACTCTTTACAGAAACCCTGCGAATGTACACGATTCTGCCGTTCTTGAATCGTCAGGCTTTGGAGGACTATCCGGTGCCCGGCCATCCGAAGTACGTGATCAAGAAGGGAATGCCAATTCTGATACCAGCCCACGCTATACATTTGGACGAGGAATTCTACCCGAATCCGAGCGTTTTCAATCCAGACAATTTCACGCCGGAAGCCGTGCAATCACGTAGCTCCGTCGAATGGCTGCCATTCGGAGATGGGCCCCGCAATTGCATCGGCATGCGTTTCGGCCAAATGCAAGCGCGAGTCGGTTTGGCTTATTTGCTGAAGAACTTCAAGTTCTCAACGTGTGAAAAGACGCAGATTCCTCTGCAGTACAACAAGGAGAGTTTCCTGTTGAGTCCTGAGCAGGGGGTTCATTTAAAAGTTGAGCCAGTGTAGGAATAGGGCGAGTGAAAATTTTTTTATAAAATGAATTGCTCAATTCTCTTAACGTGGAGTATTCCCATTATTAAGAATCACGATTGTTATTTTTTTATTCTCTTGTTTTTTCTTTTTATGAACCGATAAAGAATTGATTGATATTATGAAAACATTAAGTATTTTTCTTTATTTTGTTGTGTGGGATTTTGGACGTACGTATTTATAGCGCACATTAGTCATGGACTAAACACATTAATAGCACAAAAAAACTAGTTTTGTTTATTTTGCAATTTATTTTAGTTTTGTTTATATGCATTTTGCAAGTTCCCAGTTGAACTTTTATTAACTAATTCAGCGTATATTGATCACTTTCCATCAATAAAGTGCGTCGAACAAAATATAAGAATAAAACAAAAATATTGCTGCTTCGGAAAAATCACTTGTGATATTTGTAAAATGGTACTAATTAATAAATTTTTTAAAAATAATACAAAATTTCTATCATACTATGGTATTACTATTGCAACATATTCATTTTAATAATAAAACTCAATGACGGTCAATATTTATAACCCACAAGATCAATATTGTCAATGGGAAAAAAATTTTTAAAATTCGAAAAACCGATAAGAAATAACACAATCGTCAATGTAATAAATATTATAAAATTGTGGCAATGTTTATGATATTCCACTAAGATAATAATTTTTAAAAAAATTAAAATAATATATAATTGTAAGAAAATATTCAACAAAAACTCACCGCGATTGACACTTGTTTTACGAATTCACCACGAATTCTGTTCAGAGAAGCACGGAACAGAAATTCATTGTTATTTGTTGTTCTCATAGAATGTTCCATGTTTTTTTAATTTTTTACACGGTAAAATTCACTTTTGGAATCAATTAAACTTAATTTAAGAAATTTTAAATAACTTTAAACACTTCGCACACTTCACTTGTCGTTCGTGACATAAAATTACGCGCACCGCGAACAACTGATTACAAATTCACCAAAGCACTCGCCTCTCCCACACCACACCACCCGTAACAAGCAAACGCCGAGCAACCCTGCTGATGCTTACATTTGGCGCGCTCGTCAGCTGTGAATTTCGACACACACACACCGACACGTAGTGTGTGAGCGGTGTATATGTGTGAATGTTTTTTCTTCTTTCATTCGAGACGTCAAAGAAGACAAATCGCACACACAACAGAGACGCGTTTCACATTGAAAATTATCACAAAATTTAAGTAATTCCCAACACGGCAATACCATCTTAACGATAACCCCGAGAAAATGCAAGATTAGCTTGATTTTTTTAAATAAAACTGCAGAAAATCCATTGAGTGCAAGTGCCGCAAAAAGGACGGTGAAAATCCACATTTTACGATTGCTTGGGGTGTGCGGCCGCACCGTGAAACGGAGCGACGAAAAAAGTTGGGTTTTTTTTTTTTTTTGTAATGACAAGCAGCAGAACTAGCACCTCGCCATTTTGCATTTCGTTGGAAATTGAAAAACGTTGCAAGTGCCACAAAACCAACTAAGAAACCCAAAGTGGACGTAATCAAGAGTTTTCGGAAATTCGACAACAAATTCCCCATTGCACGAAACGCGCGTGGTCGCTCAGATTCGTCGTCGTCGTCATTTCCAAAAAAAAAAAGTGTTTTTTGTCGGGCCGAGTGTGAGTTTTTCGAGTGTACTAGTGGCGGCAGATTCCTGCGAATTTAGACCTCCTGCCAAGGATATTTCCAAGAGGCCCTCCCCGCCAGAAGGAGGCCGTTTTTTGTGAAATTTTTGCGTGCAAACAACAACAACAGTGCTGGCCACTGTGGCGGCGGCTCATCTGCCCACCAGTCAAGTGTATTGATAGAAAAGTGTGTGTGTGTGTGCGTGTTTCTTTGTTGTTGTTAAACATATTAGTTTTTTTTTTTATAAAATATATTCTTTCGGAATTCCTACGCCCGCCCCAGCTGAGTTTTGTAAGAAGTTCACTGTGTGTGTCAGAGTGTTTTTTGTCGTTGCCCATTTTCGGTGTGTTAGTGTGTTTGCGGCCAAGTGTTAGTTAGTCAGTCGGTGTGTGAGTGTGTGTGTGTAAGTGCCGTGCGTGTACGTTTGTGTTAAGAAAAGCACCAACAAAAAACCAGAAAAAAATTGAATTAAAAATGGCGCACTCGTCGACAGGTGAAATTAACTATTATTATCCGAATAAAAATGGTAAGCATCAACGTAAATTTAAAGCTTTACATTCGTCTGGGAAGGGGGGGGAGGGCAAAAACCCTAAACCTGATGTTCGAAGATCATTCAACAACAACAAAAGTGGTTCCTTTACACCGTGAAAAGTGCTTTCGGAAGGCCATCAGCAACGAGTCAAGCGTTTTGATGACGACAAAATTGTTGAGATTTTTAGTTGAAATTCGTTGTTTATTTCTCAAGAGGGAGGATAGTGTGTGGCATTCGGTAGAACACTCACACGTACAAACATATAAGTCTATAAGTTCATGGAATCCAACCAGACCGATTCGATGCCGACCGAATGCCTGTCATTCTTCTCGTCGGTGTGGTGCGTTTTGTTCTGCCGCCACATCGTTGAGCATGTTGTCGACACGATAGACGATAGATTAATAGAATGAAAGCATAAAGCGCGTCCATGAAATGCCTCAAGTGCTTCACAAGGCAATTTCGCCGGAAAAGCCATTAACCAGCAGATTAATTGCTTCTGTCCAAAATCTTCGTTTTGTTCTGACCCAATGAGGTAGTTCCTGAAAAGTTGGCAGGCCGAGCGACCGGTCCTTAATGCTGCACAGTAAATATTGTTCTTCAATGACCAACCAGCAATGATATCAGGCAATGTCAATAGCCCACAACGACCGGCCGTCAATGACACGACAATCGCCGTTCAATATCAGCAATGATCAATACCGAGCAGGTCACACAGTACAATATTGATCAGTTCCACTTGGAACTGAAATCATCAATCATAGTGATCAAATCAATCAGAAGCGAAGATTTAGTGTTAAATTCAAAGAGGAATTAAGATCCAACGAAAAAATTTGGAAAAAAAACATTTTGCTTCGTGGCCAATTGTTTGAAGTGCGGCTCGGTCGATGCCTCTAGCCAGTCACTCTTTGATTTCATTATTACTTTACTATGTACCGATGATAAATTCATTCTTATCAACGAACCACCTTGAAGCATAGATTGATTGCATCAAGAACAACAACAAAAGGAGTTGTTGTTGCATACCCAGTGTGACAGGGTTCCAATGAACTTTCAACAGTTCAAACTAAATGATTTCGAGCAAATTAACTATTTGGGTTGCCCTCATGATTTTGATAAAAATACACGAAAAATTATGTAAATAAAAGCGTACAAATAATAAAGTGCGTGACAATTTGCCGTGTGTCAAACGAATTTGATGTGGTGGTACATTTTCGAAGAGCAGAGGCTAAGACAAAAGTAACAACAAAAACAAAAGCCCCATTCGTTAAAAAAAAATAGCACGAGTAAAAGTTGAACCAAAAGCAGAGAAGTAATGTAAAGCGTAGTGAAGTGAAGAAATAAGTAGCCGAAGAGGTGAAGCATTTTGTGCCGCCATTGCCAACCAGATGTATTAAGGTGGGGTTGTAGAAAATACTGTGCAATGCGCGAGTAGTTAGTTTTATGTCGTAACCGGGTTTACTGGTTACGAAAGTACTCATCGAAATGAGGGCTCCTTTTGTTCTGAGGAAATCAAAACTAATTTTATGAAATTTAAGGTTCTCATTTGTGGTTGTGATAATGTTCTAACAAATGGTAGATTCATGAATGATTTGAATGATCAAACAAATTTCAATACTTTTTGAAATGTTCTAGCCACATGGCTCTTCCCTTAAACGAAACAAAACGGTTTTACTTTTTTTTCATTAACAATTCTATATTTTGTCTTTAAAAAGCAAATAGTTGAAAATATCCAAGCATTCCCCACTTTAAACTCCCTCTCTAATACATAGCATTGTCAATTTGCAGCCTCAATTGTCATCATGTTCTATAGCATTGTACCATATGATATTTTCTTCTGTACCCCATACAAAATAGTTTTACTCGAGTTTACCGTCGGTTAAATTCGTCACTCTCCAATATAGTCAAAATTTCAAAGCGTATTATATAAACTGTAAACAAAATGCAAAAACAGCTGTTGAACGAAAACGGTTACCCAATAATTGCCTTGCACGCACTAAGCAGGCACGAATTTTCTATACATCAACCCTAAAGCATGGCATTGCGGGAATTTCATTCATTTTTATGTCTTATTTTCTGAAGCGCACATTTTCAGCGTTGACCTGAAGAAAAATTACTTAAAACCGTATAATAGTTGTTATTATTCTTCAAATATTTATGGAATGTGATTTGTAAATGCGTGTACGATTGTTTAGGTAAACTATTGAACATCAAAAGTGAACCCAGCGAAACGGATACCACAGGCTACCGCGGTGCGACGACCGTCAACAACAACATGGTCGCCTACAATCAAGTGGTGAGTAGTGGCCGAATGGAGCGAGAACATTTTGTAAAACTACTTTCACCCACACAAATGCAGAACTCATTGAATCAGGCACAATTCGTGAGAATACAAAACAGTTACAATGTGCAGGCGAGCGACGGCACCACATATACCATTATAAATCACACGCCAAATTCCGGGGACAATAGTGGGCATCATACGCAGCAACAACAACAGCAGCAGCATCACCACCCCCAACAACAACAACAAATCAAATATGAAACAGTCGATTCGGTTAGTAAAGGCAAATCTCATTGTTGAAATGCAAAATGAAACCTTTTCCAAAAAAAAAAAAAACAGATTCCCGTTGTGAAAGAGGAACGCATAATGGGCAAATACAGCACAGCGAAAAACAAATCGAAAATGTATGTAAAAACGCCGGAATTTCAGCGTGGGCTGTACTCTCATACGAAGCCACCATTTCATTGCAGCCACAGCCTGATAGGCACGAGCGGGGGCTCGGGGTCATCGCATTTGCATGCCGGCTCCACCACCACGTCGTCCGTGCAGCGGAAACGCAAGCCGGAGAAGGCCGGCAAGGGGTTGCGGCACTTCTCGATGAAGGTGTGCGAGAAGGTCAAGGAGAAGGGCGCCACCACGTACAACGAGGTGGCCGACGAGCTGGTCAACGAGGAGATCGAGAGCAATTCGCACGACGCCGGCAACTGCGACCAGAAGAACATACGGCGTCGCGTCTACGACGCCCTCAACGTGCTGATGGCCATGCAGATCATATCCAAGGACAAGAAGGAGATACGCTGGATTGGTTTGCCGACTAACTCGCTGGAGGTAAGGCTCGCACATCGCCAACCAAGCCCACTAAGCCTTTTCACTGTCCGCCCACCACCTCACAACACTATACAACAAACAGACTGATTTCCAGGAATCCTCGGCGCTGGAGAAGGAGAACGCGGAGAGGCGCGAGCGCATCGATCAGAAGCACCAGCAGTTGCGTGAGCTGATACTGCAACAGGTGGCCCTGAAGAGCCTCATCGAACGCAACAAGGAGGCGGAGCGCCAGGGCAACATACCGACGGCCAACTCGTCCATCCAATTGCCGTTCATCATTGTGAACACCCACAAAACGACCAAAATCAATTGCAGCGTCACCAACGACAAGTGAGTAGCGCGCTTTGAAGCTTTGCAGGCGTCCATGACTGACTGGTTGTTTCCCCCCACGCAGATCCGAGTACATCTTCAAGTTCGATGACAAATTCGAAATGCACGATGACGCCGAGGTGCTCAAGCGCATGGGACTGCTTTGCGGTAAGTTTCCAAGTCGTTTGATAGAGAAAAGATAAGCAAAAACTCTCTCTCCGCAGGTTTGGACAAAGGCCAGTGCTCGTTTGAGGATATTGAGCGTGCCAAGTTGCTGGTGCCTCCAAATTTTGCAAAATACGTTGCTGGTAGGTTAACGGCAAAGCTCCGTCTGTACTTTATGTAACATTGTCACTTTCTGTGCGTGCAGCGTATGGGAATGGCGAGGGTGCCAACCTGGATTCGGACGATCAGGAGGAGGACGACGAAATGGCCACGTACATTGAGATCATCAATGATTCGCAGGGCTATTCGCGCGACGGCTTGAAGTCGCCCGACCTCGATGATGACGAATTTCGGAATAACAGTGATATCGATTGAGATGGTGCCGCCGACGATGCCGCTCACAAAACGGTTACTTATTGTAACGCAAATGCTCATGTTGCAATAATACAACAACAACAACTGCAGGCGATGCCATGCAAGTCCATTGAAACGGTACATAACAGTAATACAACAACAACAACAACAACATTTGCATGCAAAACTCACACAACAACATCATCATCGAAAGAAGCTGCCTTGAGTTGTCGCACTCAGTCTGGGTATGCTTTAAACGACCACCACAACAACAATAACAGTAACCAGTCATTATCATCGGCTAAGGCAAGCGCAGCTTTTGCCATTTCGCCCCAACGTTTCATCAGCGATGCCAATTTGGTGGAGGATTCCTTTCGATTCTCATTCATTTCGGCCTTACTAGGTTTGCAATAGTCTCTAAGGTTTTCTTTAAAAGTAATTTTTTGTTTTTGGAAATTTTTGTTGAAAATTTTCTTTTGTAAAATAACTGCATAGGGGCTTAATTATAATTTTTCGTGAGTGTGTTTTTTTTTAATCATAATTTAATAGTAATAAGTTAGTACTCCCGCTCGCCCCCCCAAAGAAAAACTATAAATATTTGGTAGAGAAAGAGAATGAATGAAAAGTATGCAAATTCTCTACGTTCAAAGACTTGAAAAAAGATTGTTCTCAAAATTTTCTAGTTTCCATTAATGAAAAATTTGTATCTCTTATTTTTATTATTTTTTATTATGTATATTCAATTTTTATTATTATTATTATTCATAATATACGG